>QJNU01000329.1:0-82467 GCA_004154915.1 Monosporascus ibericus
GGCCCATACATGTTCCGTGGCTAAGCTACTTAACGCTGTACGCGTGCAACAGCACACGTATCTAGCATAATACAACAACACAACTGATGTCCCCTATATCTAACAGTAGCGCATTCCCGCGTTAGGCCTTAAAGGTAAGACCTTGGGACGAGAATATTATTTTCGTAACATTATTTCCCCTTTTTAAGGATCTTTGTCCTAAAGATAAAAACAGTAAGTCGTCTCCTTTTTCTGAACCCACTTTTGGACTTGGTTAACCTTCATTATGTTAGGCCGTATTAAAAAACAGAAAAGAAAGCTTCGTTTAAACTAACGCGATTTTCGGGATAATCGTGCTAACTTAATTAAAAAATTTAGTGTTAGGGCTTTTCCGTATTCTTATTATATTCGATTTGGCGAAGCCGAGTATTTTTACGCCTTAAAGTACTTAAGTTGCAACAATTGCACTCGTCGCTAACGTTTTTCCTGCAACGTTTTAACCATGAATTCCCTAAGAAAAATAAACGAAATATAAAAACGTTTTCAAAAAAAGCAGCGGAAGGTTAAGGATAATTTTTTAGCGTATTAAGAAATAACGGAAAAGGAACTGGACGAATTAAAGCGTTGCTAAAATAAAAAATCGAAGGAGTTTATTAAAAGATTAAAACGCTTGCGTATTTAATAAGATCTTCTTAAGAAACGGACATTAAAAATGTTAAAGGAAGGTTTAAAGTTGAATTAATTAAAAAAACGGGAAAAAATAGAAGAAGAAAGGCGACAGGTGGAAATAAAGTAGGTATAGTTTGTTTCCGAAATAGATGCCATAATAAAGGCGTTTACTTCCTTCGATTGGAACGCCGTAGGGTTGGATTTAAGTGGGGGATTTTTGTTGCCTGCGACCTTGGCTGCGTTGGAGATGGTCGGTTAGGATTCTGCCGGTAAAACGTCTTAATTAGGTCCATTGCATTCGTTAGGTGGTTAAGTGGTTCCCAAATGTTTTTTTCGTATAAGTATCCTTTTTACTTAATTAGGTACTGGATTTTGTTTTTAATTATTCTGGAATTTAGTATTCGTTCGATTTCGTACTTATCATCATCTTTTTCGATTTCCAGACTTATTTTTAACAGGGCGTTTTTAGGTGCTGGTTTAAGCAAGGAAATATGGAAAATAAGGTGTATTTTTATTATTTTGGGTAATAACAGTCGGTAATTAGTTTTGGAAATAACCTTATCAATTTTAAACGGGCTAAGTTTTTTGAAATTAAGCTTATCGTTAAGCCTTTTAGTTTTAATTTGTAAAATGTTTAACGTTGCGTTTTATCTTTAACGTAGCAAATAAACCTTATTTTCTTTCGCTAAAATTGGTTTTTTAATTCTTTTCCTGTTATAGTATTGGGGCATTTTTTGCTAAAAAAAACGTAACTCGGTTTGTAGACGTAATTGTATCGTCTTGATTTTAGTTATTATCGTTTCTGTTCCGGGAGTTATGGTAGTGGGTATAGGTGTTTTGTGTGTCGGTTGTTTTGGTCGTTAGGTTATCGCCTCGTATCCGTATATAGCTGTATGGGGAGACATGCTTATATTTTCGTTGGTAAACGTGTTATAAGCTATTTATGCCAATAGTAAAAGTTTTATCCAGTTATTTTGTTAATAGTTAACGTAATTTCGAAGGTATTATTCCAGAGTCTGGTTCCATTATTTTGTTTAACCGTTTGTTTAAGGGTGATAAGCTGTCGAAAACTTAAGCTTAGCGCCTATTTGTTTAAAGAAACTGGTACCAAACTTAGATATGAAAAGCTTATCTCGATTAAAAATAATCCTTTTTGGTATTTTGTATTTGTTAAGGTAATGTCGGATGAATGTATAAGCCAGCTATTTTGCCGTTACGGTTCCTTTAAAAAGTAAGAAGTACCCATATTTGGTAAGTCTGTTAACGATCACCCAGATTCCGTCGTATTCGATTTTAATAATTAGGTTTTTAAATAAAGAAAGGTTGGTAATAAAATTCCAAGCTATGATGTTCCATGCCTTATTAGGAATGTCGGTAGGTTGCAATAGCCCATAGGGCTTATAACGTGCTGCTTTGGTTTTATTACAGGTATTACAATTCTTAACAACCTTTTTAATTATTCGGCGCAGTTTTGGGAAGTCGTATTTTTCCTATAATCGTCGGGTGGTTTTAAAAATTTCTTAATATTCATGTAATAGGTTTTCGTAAAATTCCTTTACAAATTGTTCCTATTAGTCTTTGGAAATATAAATTTTGCCGTAATATAATAGCTGGCTTTTTTATTATCCTTTTAATTGTTAAATCTTTTTCTTTTTATTTATGTCGTAAAAATTTCGAAATTTTGTTAAAAGTTTTAGGGTTAGTTTTTTTAGGATTTCGCATAATCGTATAATATTATCCTTATTGTATTATAATATTTACATGCTTCGTTTAGGAACCTTCGGATTATAATTGCCTTTGCGACTAAGAATATCCGCCTGGATATTTTCCTTTTTTTTAATATGATGTATTTTAAAGTTGAATCTTAATAAGAAAATTATTTAAGTTTCGTATCGTTTGTTTAATTCTTAAGCCTTTATAAATCGAATAAGGTTTTTATGATCGGAATAAATATTAAAAGGTTTTTTAGTTTTATAAAAAAAGGTTCCCATTTTTTAAAAGCGTTAATAATTATTAGCAGTTTTTTGTTATAGATCGGGTATTTAAGTTCTGTATTTCGGAATGCTTTCGAATAATAGGTTATTAAGTACTATTTGTCGTTATCCTTTAGTTGTTTTAGGACGACATTTAGTGCGTAATCCGAAACGTTTATTTTTAGGCGCTTTTTTTTGTTTACGTTAGGTAGTTTTATTATAGGTTTACTGGTAATTACGTCCTTTAAGATTTGAAATGCTTTTTTTATATCCTTTAGGAACTTAAATTTCTTATTAACGTATTTTTTAGTAATAAGTTTCGTTAATAATTTAATTATATCTCCGTATCCCTTAATTAGGCTTCGTACGTATCCCGTAAATCTTAAGATTTATCGGATATTAATAACGGTCGCCTTATTAAGGATGGGCCAGTTTTTAACTGTTTTTATCTTAAAGCGTTAAATCTGAATTTGGCCAGGGGTGAATATATATCCCAGAAAGTCTAGTTTTTGTATATGCCATACGTTTTTGGCTGGGTTAATTCGGATATTCGCCTTATTCAAAGTTTGGAGTATTTAAGCTATATGCTGTTTATGCTTTTTTAAAGTCTCGGAATAAATGAAAATATTGTCGAGGTAAACGAATACGAATTTATCCAGGAATTTTCGTAAAGTAGTTATGATTAGGCGTTGGAAACTGGCGGGAGTATTAATAAATCCTATAGGTATTACTCGGTACTTATAAAGTTCATGTATCGTTTTAAATGCCGTTTTTTATTCTTTTCCTTAAGTTATTCGGATACGGTAATAACTATTTCGAAGATTAAATACAGTAAATTATTTAACTTTGTTAGCATTTTTTTTAATATATTCATAAGGGTTAAAAGGTATTTATTTTTAATTATGATATCGTTTAGTTATTTATAGTTAATAACTTTTTTAAAAATCAGGTTTTCGTTTTCGTTAATTTTTTGCTTTTCGTTTTTGGTCTTTGGTATTATAAGGATAAGATATTTAGCAGGAAAGTTAAAAGGTTAAATGTATCCTTTTTTTAGATCGAATTAAATGGTTTTCTATAAAGTTTTTAACTTTTTAAGGTTTATATAATAAATCTTATAAAGTTTAGGATAATGTTTTTTTTAATAAGTATCCGATAGTCCTATTAATTATGTGGTGGTAATTCGTGGTTTTTTTATCCTTAAATAAATTTTTGAATTTTCGATATTCCGGTGGTATTATTTCGGCTTAATCTGGCATTTGTACCTTTTTGATAATATAGCAGATTTCCTGTTCGTTTTTTTTAGGTGGTTTTTTGTTATTTTCCTAGGAGAGTGTTTAGTGTTTCTAGTTAATATATGGATTGCTGGTCTTAAGCTATGGCATTCCTAAGATAACGTCGTATCCGGAAATGTCGGCAATATCCAACGAAATTCGTTTTTAGTATTTTTAAATCCAAACGGGAAGTTTTTCCGTTTTTCGTAAAATTCGTTCGTTTTTATATTTGGATAGGTTTCCGTTTACCGGGCGTAACTTATAGGATTTTAATTTATATCTTTAAAAAATTTGATATTTTTTTGCCGCCGCGAAAAAGATAAAATTATTTTTAGTTTTTAAGTTAATTATAGCTTTAAATGTGTTATTTTTATATTAAAGTAGAATTTCGATTTGGCTGCGTAATCCTTTTGCCGCTTCGTATAAGGTCTTATAAATTAGGGCTTTTCGATACCTTATTTTCGAGGGTTTCTGGCGTTTTTTAACTTGTGATGATATTTAGCTTAAGAAAGTTTTTATTCGCGCGCCTTTCGAATAACGTGTTTGGTATATTAATCGTTTTTGTATTTGAACTACGTTTTTTTGCCATATTTGCATTTAAAGATAATTGTTTTTTTCGGGCTTAATCCTTAATTTTGCATTTTTCGAGTTATCGGGTTAAAAATGTAAATTTCCGAAAAAGGTATTCCCATATTTAGAAGTTCGTATTAGATGTAAAGTATTAAGGAATAATATAAACATCCTTACGATATGGCCCTTTGGCTTTATTTTGATTCGGGATGTAAGTAATAAGACCTAGGGTATTCTGGCTATCGGGAAGTTTTTATATATCTATATTCGTTATCTGGTTTTATGGGTGTTTTTTCGTTTCATCTAGGCTAAAAGTTGTTATCTTTTTTGGCTTTAAAATGTACGAGATAATCGTCGACGTAACAAGCGGTAAAATGTAACGATTTATGCTGGTTTTTTCGTAGTTTGATGTATACCGTACATTTAGGGAGCTCGTAGAGTTCCGGGGTTAACTGTTCATGATTGCTAGCGTTAGGTTAGAATTGACCGTTTTTATCGTATATTTTATATTGAGATGTATTAAGATGGTAGTAGTATCTTAGCTTTATGGTTATTTTAAAAGCTGTTTATCCGGCGTAATATTTGTAGGTTTTAACTTTAAAATCCTGGTAAATGGGGTAATTTTTATATTTTGAGATGTCGTTTTGGATTTAAGTGGTGGTAGTAATAGTAAATTCTGGTTGGAGGGAAGTCGAATTAATTTTATTTTTTTTTTGTTTTACTGTCGGTCTTTTGTTTAGCCGTTTTGGTTTTTTTTTGGGGTTAAGAAATATTTTCCTTTTTGGAGTTCCTTTTAGCGGGAAAGCGATATTCGTTTTTGAAATATCCCTTTTTGCTATAGTTGAAATACTTTATGTTGGATTTGTCTTTTTGGGGCTTTTTTAAAATAATGCTTACTTTTTTTTAAGGTTTGCCTTTATTTTTTTTAGTTCGGCTATTAAAGCCTTTATCGTTATTTCGTTTATTGGTTTTTTTCTTTTCGAGGTACCGGTTAAAAGTATGTGGATTAGCGATAATTACTTTATCGGTATATTTTTTAAAGGATTTTGTTTTAGGTATTATATATATTTCGTTTTTGATTTGCGGTTTTAAGCCGTCGTAAAAGGGGTAAAATAACGCGTTTTTTGGTAAATTGGAAATTGCGGCCAAGTAGTTAAATTCCGTCGTATATTTTGCGGCTGATTTGGTTTGGTAAAAGAGGTGTAATTGTTTTATTACGTACTGTTTCTTATTTAGGTTTTTAAATATAGTTCGCATTCGGTTTTTGAAGTATCGGTAGTCGTTAAAGATATAATTGGTAATATTTAAGGATTTTTTAGGGTAATTTTTCAGGTAGTCCTTTATAATGGGCTTGAACTATAGGAAAACTTGTCCAGTAAATAGCTGGGAGATAGTTATTACTTTCTGATAGTCCTTTATTAGGAAGCTTTGGTAAAACTTAAGGTAAGTTCTGGCTTGGACGAGGAATCCTTTTATATTTATAGTTCCGTTATAAGGTTTTGGGGTAATTAGTTTATAACCTTTAATTTCCGGCATTCCGTAATAATTAAGGGGTAAGATAATGGCTTCGCGGTACCGATTGGGGCCGAATAATAAAGGTGCTAAGGTTCTTTCCTTTATTCCTTAGGTAGGTTAAGTTATCTTTTTTTTAAGAGGTTAGGGTTTTTTTTTTCTGTTTTTTTTTAGGGCTTAGATTTTGCGTAACAGGATTTCCATCTTCTTTTTAGGAGAAGGTTTTCTTTCCTTTCCTTTCGGGCCTTAAGGTTCCTGGATTACTGGCTTTTTTTCCTTTTCCGAATTTTCCTGGACCTTAATAATGTTCTTTAAAGCCGGGGTTGGCTGCTGGGTTTGGGAAAAAAAAGGTTTTCCCTTGTTACGGGTTATAAAAGGTATAATATTATTAATTAATTAAAGAACTTTTTTGATAAGGGGTAAATTATTTAATTTGGTTATTAATCCTTTATTAGCTTATAACGGGGATCGGGTATATTATTTATCTTTTAAACGTCGTTTTGTAATATCGTTTTTATTAAGTTTAGGAAAGCTTATGCCTAATTAGGCTTGGAATTATCTATCGGTTATTAATTAAGGAATTATTAAAATATAACGAACCTATTATATATTTACCTGAAAGTATAAGTAATATCCGAAATAAGGTCTTAATTTGTAGGTAACAATAAAGCGAAAAATAATTTATTAAGGGTTTATTCGTTAAAAAAATTTAAAGATTTTTCCCTTAATTAGAAAACGGTATAATTACCTTTAATTAAAAGCTTAAATTGATAATTAAAGAGCGAAACTAAGTAGGTACTATCTATATGGGAGACCGGTTCGTTATATATCTAATTGTCTTTTAATGAGTGTGTCGTGGATTTATGTGATCTATGTGATCTAGTCCCAGATCACCTAGATCACCTAGATCACTTAAGAGCCAAGCCCCTTGGCCGACCTTTAGCCGTAGCGCACTCCCGCGCTAGGCCTTAAAGGTAAGACCTTGGGACGAGAACACTGTTTTCGTAACATTTTGCCCCATATTAATATAACCTTATAACATAAACCTGGTATTTAGAATCGGCTACGTATATTATACATTTTTTATAAGGTACGTTTTAAATTTTAAAACGGTTAAATATTATTTAGCTAATACGAAATTATTTTAATTAAGATAAGGCCTTAAGTTATGTTATATCGCGGGTTATTCTGGTAATAGTTTTAATTATTTATTAATTTAAGATCTTATTACCCGTCCTTAAGGTTATTCTTTGGTAGTATTATTAGCGAATTTAACATACTTGGTAAAGAGTTTAAAGTTCGCCGGGTGTATTTAAAGTACATTATCGTCAGGATTTTTTAAAAAAAGCCTTTAATATATTGCTAAAATCGTTTATATTTTATAATATTATAAGAAATATGAAAGTATATCTTATAATAAATATTTTAAGTATTAAATAATATAAATATATTAATTTTACCTATTATAATATAAAAAAATATAAAAAGGTATACGGAATAAAAGTAAATTATATTAAAATAAATAATATTAATTATATATTAAATAATTACAGTAATTATATTTGATATATATTTAAATAAAGGAATTTTATGGATTCCCTTAAATAATTCGTAATAAAGGAAAAATTTCGTACAATTTACATACGTTTATTAATTTCTTCCTTATACGTTATTATTTCGTTATAAAAAAAATAACGTTAACTTTTAAATTAATATTTAATAACCTTTATAAACCTCACTATTTATATACCTATAATTACATAATCTTAAATTTCGTATATATATTAATCCTGATTATATATATTACCTTTAGTTTTTTTTATAACTTATAAATTATCTATAAGTTTCGTTTATATATCATAAAATGCTATATATTTTTTCCTAATACCAACAATTCCCCTTAGATACTATTTAGTATATAAACTTTATCTATCTATTATATTTTATACCTTAAGTTACCATTTCCCGTCTTAATTAACTAGAAATATTACCGGTAAGCTTATTATATCCCCAGATTTACTATTTATAAATGCTTTTATGATAATACCTAATATTATGTAGGTATTATAATGGAATTATTGCCGTTTAATAAAACGAAATATAATAACCGCGTTTTAACGTTATATAATAACTTAATAAAAGATTAAAATATATATAATAATATAAATACCACCAGGTTAACGTTCGATACGAATTATATCAACTACGACGCCATTTTTCTTACCTCCCTTATAATTATATATATTATCCTTTCAAACCTTATACCAGTTAATAAGTTATTTTATTATACCTTTAAATAAATATTCGACAAAATTATAATACCTTAAAGCCTTAATAAAACAAAGTTTATTAATATATATATAAAAGCATAATTTGCTTACCGTCATATAATCCTTAACGCATATCTTACCTATAATAATATCGGAATCGTACTTAAATAAATATTTAAAAACTTTAATTGCATATATATAACCTATAAAACATTAATAAGAAACGTATTTATATATACCAATAATATTTAAAATTAATTCCTACCACCGGAAAACGAAATTATAAAATAACATATAATATTATTCGTTTTATTCGTTATACTAAAATATAACCGTAAAGTTAACGAATCAAAAATTACGAATTATTAAATAATAGCTTTTTAAAATCGTAAAGTAAATATCCTTTATATTACAGATTTAGTTACCGTATTTTATCTAAAAAAACGTATAACTTAGGCCGTTAATCGTTTCCGGAAGTTTATAAATAATAATAATTTACATAATATAAATAATACCAGGAATATGGTTATCTTATAATCCCGATCAGAATTATAAAACCGTAAAACCTTTTATAATATATATTATATAAATATTATCTTTATAATATTAAGCGAAAAAAAAATTCGCCTTTATTCGCAAACTTATAATAAATAAATTACCACATATAAAGATTAACTTTATAGGTATCGTAACATATTCGGTGCTAACGTTAAGGCCTTTAATAATTATCCATTATATCCGCCTTTTCGTTTATTTATATGGGATTCCGACATAAAAAAATTCCGAAATCCACCTGTTATCTTAGTTACGCCAAAAAAGAAACAGCCCAATATTAAGCAGCCGAAACCCCGTACCCTTACAAGTTTTGTATCTTAAAAAAAAAGTTTCAAAAGCCGCAGCCGGAAATACCGGTAAATCCTAACTTAAGGTACCTACTAAGGTACCCATTAATAAACGATTTATTTAAGGTTTCGGCGAAATCACCCATCCCGATAAACTTATTACCACCAAAATCCTTATTAAAACCGCGACGAAATGTATGACGGGAACCCGGAAGTACTAATTAGGATCCCAAACCAACTATCATGAAAATACCGCAACTATCAAAATCCCCAGCCAAAAAAATTTAACGTACGCGGCAGGCCTTAAAAAAAGGTGGCAAAAGGCCGGCTCCAAAAAATACTACTTACGGTAACGGAAAAATAAAATTACAAAACGTAAAAGTTCCGGATTTATTATAAAACCGGGATCCTAAATATCTCGAATTAATACCTAAAAAAAGCAGACGTCGGAACAACTCTACCTATAACGAAAAAATGGCCTCCCTGATATTAACCAAAAATCATTTATATCATTTATTTACCCGTATAGTTAATCCCTTACGCCAATTAATCGACCCGAGCCAAAATACCTTAAGGGTTAAAAAGGATAAGAATATTTCAAAAGCTAATACGATAAGCTCGAAAAAGGGAACCGGAAAGCAAAATTTAAAAAATATTAATTCGGTATTTTAAGGGATAAAAGTTAGAAAATATAATTTATTAATAACTGTAATAAATTATAGTTTATAACGTATTATATTAAAGTTCGTTAATATCTTCAGCTTATAAGGTTCATTATATATTCGTAATAATATATAATTAATCCGGATTAAAAAGAACTAATATCCACAAATTACTTAACGAGCTTAAAATTAATAAAATAAATAAAATAAATAAAAAGTATATTAATAATATTACTCGCATTATTTGGCTATTTCTTTATACGATTAAGCTATCTTAATATAAAGGGAATATGGTTTCGGACTTTAAGATAACGCTTATATCCCGTAAAAACGTAAGTAAGCTGGCGAAGTACACCTATAACGTCCCCTACTTTAACGAACTCGAAAATATACCGTTAAAAGCCGTAAAAAGTTAGAACGTCCGCCTCGACCTTTAATATATCGCAACGCTTATCCCGTAAGGACGTAAATAAACTAACGAAATATATTTATAATATCCCTTACTTTAGCAAACTTAAAAATATACCGTTAAAAGCCGCAAAGAGTTATAACGTCCACTTCGACCTTCAGTATGCCCTACCCATCAACGACCGCGACCCCGCCTTAAAGCCGAACGCGTTTTTCGTTATCCGTTCCGATCAGGACCGGCCGGGTTTCGTTTCCTAATTTTAGCCTAATATCGCAACTATTATTATCATTAAATAAACGCCGTTTACTTCCAGTACGCAACTTTATAACCTCGATAAGGATTATTACCTTAACTTTATTTTCCGATATATTATCTATAACGTCAGGCTGCGTATCATCGCCTTTTGGTAATGCCGGCGATTCCGGTAACGATATAAAAGTAAACGAATTATGCGAATATAAGTACGGTAACGAAAACGGCTTTGGTAAATCGGAAACATTAAGAAATTATGGGCTTTAAGCTAACGTTATAAATAAAGGCGATAAAGCGGGTTTTTAATTAGGACGATTTAATATGTCGCGAATTACGCGTACGGGTACGGACGTCGCGATAACCGGGGTCGCAACTTTAAGTCGCGAAGGCGTATGAACCGTATGCCGGGTTGGTGTTTAAACTGCTGGGATTACCGTCGAATCTTCAACCATTAGTTCAAACCGAACGGCTATATAAGGTATATTCTGATCAAGACCGGGCGTGGCTTATGATAGCCTCGTAATTCTTTCCGACATCTATCGAATTTATAACGCGGCAAAAGTCCGTATCTTATATGGATCGGTCCGAAGTATGGAAATATAACGCCGTTATTTTAAATTAAGCGAATTTTACCATCTGCAAAAAGTTTCCCGTACGTTCTATAAAATAAAAAAAACGGCTTTTTCGTAAATCAAATATAACGTAAAAAAAAGGCGATTTTTTAAAACTTCCTAATATTGCCATTTATCGAACCCGGGAACCGCTTTAACCAAACCGGCTATATTTAGGATTAAGTAAAAACCTTTAACTTCGTTTAACTTATTCGGAAACGTATTAAGTAAAAACCGTTTAAATTTAATAAAAATAAACGTCCACTTTATTTCTTTACCGCCGAACGAAAATAACCGTATAAAAAATAATTCGTTTGTTCATCGTTTATATCATAATTCGATTATTTCCCAAATAATTACCTTTAACGAACCGGCTTTTGGTTATTTTTACGCAAATTTTTTCGGATTCGAAAATTCGGGTATATAAATAAAATTAAGCGTACATAAATTATAACAAAATCCAGCCGGAATAAAGTTATTACGGTTTTTTTTTAACATAACAACTTTATTTTCTTTTAAATATATTAAAATCGCTTTACGTACGTATTTGCTATTAAATAATATACGTTAATAAAGCCCTATTTTCGTTTTATTCCGCAAATTGAAATTATTTTATTTAAAAGGTTTACGGATAATACGAATAATATCTTAACCAGCCAAAAAATAAGATTAGGATTCGATAATTATTTTATCCTAATCGGGATCGTTCGCGATAAATTACGTATCGTTTTCCTTATTATCCGAATCCGTTACGTCGATTTTTACTAGGACCTTCGTATTTTTATAAAAGGTACGGTCCTTAGCTTACCGGGCCTAAGCTTTTTTTATTATTTTAATTAATTTTATAATAAATAATTCGGTTTTATATTTATCGAATACTTAATAAGGTACAAATAATATAACTTATTTATAACTAATTATATTTAATCGCTTATAATTACGAACCGTTCGACCAAATCGTTACCATAAATCCTTTATCGAAAAACTTTTCGGTATTTTTTATTACATTATTTAATTAATATCCGGAATATCCATACTTAATCCAAAAGCGACGGTAAATATTACGATATAAATAAAACCATTAAGTTGCTTTAATTTATCGTATACGCGAACTTGGTCCCCGTAAAGCATTTCGGAATTATAAAACTTAATAATTTTTTTTATAACGTTTAATAAATACACCCGGTTTATTATAATCTTAATTAAGTAATTACAAATATCCATAATTTTCGCTTTATTATTAACATAAATAATAATCTTAATAATAATACGTAAGCTATTAAATTATATTAAGGAAATATTACTTAATAACTTAAAGATATTAATTAATAAAAAATCTAAATACGCCTAATTCGAACGTTAACTTTTAAATATAAAAAAAAATAACAATATTGATTTCGGGACAATTAATATTAAAACGTTGGACCTTTATTTTATAATCATATCTAGTTAAACCTTTAACTTAATTAAAGCCGCTATATTTTGCGATCTTTTTTTTTATAATATTATTAGCAATTATTATATACGCAAATTAATATACGTAAGCAAAAAAAAATAAAACGTAAATTACGGATATTAACATATTTAAGCCGGAAATTTTTCCATTTCGATAATAAATATGCTTTATTAATAACAACCAAATTATATCGTCGTTTAAAGACAGTATTTAATATGGCAGTCTGGAACTAATCGTTCGATAATTATTTAAAACCAAAAATAATATAATTATATTACCCGGCAGTTATACGTTCGAACATTTCTAGATCGAGCTTTTTCGTTTCCGCGGATATTAAGATAAAAATAAAATATGGCATTATTAATATAAAAACTCGTTATTTTTCGGTTAACTTAATTAAGGGTATAACCTAAATAATAATTAAGTCGGTTATTAAAAAAAAGGCTTAAATAATTAAGGATTTTCCAAAACTTATTTTAATAACGAAAAAAATATTAAGTTTTCCGAATACCAGATTATATACCGTATTTACCTATTTTTTCCGTAAAATACGACCTTATTCGCCAAGTATAGCATTTAACATAAAACGAACAAACCGATAACGTAAAATCTTTATATAATTATTAATTATACATAAAACTTTAACGTATAAATTAATTACGTCTATATCGGCAAAAAACCGGTAAAGTTATCGGATAAGGATAAATACGTCATTTTGGAATATTAAATCTTCGAAAGTTTAAAGTATATACCTTAAACCTTTTAATATATTACCCATATTTAGTTAATTAAAACGAAAATATATTTCGGGGTTTATTATAAGTAATCTTAAACCTTATATATCATTATTTTGGTTTATAGGGTTATATTATTATCGTGTTAGCTTAAGGGGGGTAAAAGGTTGTGGCATATACAAAATAAGATTTTCAGCCATTTTTTCGGGCGCATATTATTAATCGCGTCCTAATCAGGACCAAATGTATATAGGGAGATAAAGATTTTAATTTTGTATTAATTTTTCGTAATTACAAAATAACTAACGTTAAATTGAAATTATCTTTAAAGCATTCGAATTAAAAATTTTTGAAGATTTGTATGGGGATATGCAGAATAAGGCCAAAAAATCATAACTTAATGTCAGGCCCTATTTTTGAGGTTTTGTTATTTTTGTGGAGCTTTTTCTTAAAGAGGTTTAGTCGATATATCTGACCCTTGCAGCTACTTCTTGATCAAAAGCGCTAGCCACGGCTACGCCGTAGGCGCAGCCACAACCTTAAAAATCGGGTCTGACCTTGGTGAGGTAAGGCCTCGCTGGCTCGTTTTCCAAAGTACTGTTGTATTACGCTAAAAATTGACCAATTAAATCTCAAATCCCCGTAACGAGCCAGCGAGGCCTGAGTTGTAGTTGTGCGAGACAGGGGTCCGTTTGGTACCCCGTTACCAAAATTATCACTTTATCTTTTATTTTTTTTAAAAGATCCAAAAATTTAAATAACCAAAAGTTATTACGTAACCAAAATAAGTCCGATAAGAATGCAACTTTATATAAGCGTCGAATATAAGCTAATATATATATAGGATTTCTTTCGAATTTTTTGGATGGCAATTGCAGCCAATATGGCTAGCTCTAAAGCTGGGAAATGGGCGACCGCAACGCCCTCATGGCTGCGACGCAACAACCATCGGTCGCATTATCGTGCACCGGGTCTCCCACGCATATTCTGTATGGGACAAGCCCGTATATCAATTTTTTCGGCCGTACGGGTTATGGTTGTTACGTCGCAACCCTGAGAAGGTCCCGGACTTGGTTAACCGGAACGCCCTCTTAGCTGCGACAGCGCAATTACTGCGCATAACATTTCGCTATTGGCCTTCCAAGGGTAATTCAGTATGGGAGAAGCCCGTACAGCTATTCTTTTGCCCGTACGGATTATGGTTGTTGCGTCGTAATGATAAGGGCGTTTCGGTTGAAAGGTCGGCATTAATCGGAAATTTTGATTTAGATCTTGAATATCTCCGTTAAAGCACCCCCGGTTGGGAAGTTATGTATACCGTTAAAAAGCCCTTTTAAAGCTATATATAATTATAATTTTTGTTATTTTATATTTAATTTTAATTTCTGTTTTATTTTGGAGTTCGTAAGATAGATTTTTAAAAATTTGTATGGGAAGGTACTAAACGGAGCCAAAAAATCACAACTTGCTATCAGGCCCTATTTTTGAGGTTTTGTGTTTTTTATGGGTCTTTTGTGGGTCGGTACTTAGACCTACAGGTTTTTAAAGAGCCTTAGCCACAACTGCGCCGCAGGCGCAGCCATAACCTTAAAAACACGGCCTGATCTCGATGAGGTAACTGAAGGACGCGTATCGCTCCAGTGGAGGAATATTTAGCGCCCAAGCCGATAAACAGCAGCTTCGGGATCTGATATAATGGTATAATAAGATACTACAAAAATCAGCTATAGGGCCTCTAATGGCTGAATGCCCTGAAGCAACTATCGGAAAGGTAGCTACAACAATCGAATGCGCTAAAGTTACAACAGTCGAATACGTTAAAACTACAGTAATCGAATGCGCTAAAGCTATAATAATCGAATGCGTTAAAGCTTTAGTATTTAAAACTCTTAGAATAATCGTTATGAAAAGCGTTATGCGTTTCCATCTCCATTTATCCATAACTGACAATAAAGATAAGTTACTTTAGGACTTAAGAACGAACGTTACCATTACGAATAATATTAAGGATTTCGAAAAAGAATTATCCTAGATATAAAGTCCAAAGGTATTTATATCATAACAGGTAGTGGGCTAATGCAGGCCACCTCCGTTAAGATAGTAAAATTGGCCCTAAAAGGCCCCCGAAGAGAGAATAACAAGACCTTGGTAAAATATACGCTATATATTAATAACTTTCCCTTAAAGGTGTTCTTTGAGGAAATATACTACAAAAAGGGAGCTTACCTAAACAAAAACACCTTAATAAACCCCAATAGCTCCCAGTTAACAACGATTAACGTACCTGGGAAAGGCTTCTTCTTATGGCTTCATCGAAAGCCGAAACCCATTATTAAGGCCCCGGAATCCACGAACGACAAGAATTAGCAATAGGGCCACGGGCTAGGAAAGGCATTCAGTAAGAAAAACGGCGGTAACCTAGCAAATAGCCTAAAGAACGCCCTTGTAAAAGCCTTTAAGGATAAAAAGGTCTTTATGACGGACGAAGTTATGAAAAAACTTATCCTTTAGTACCGCCGCCTTTACCACTTTAACATTAAACGATTAATTTAAACTATTAAAAGGTTTACAGGAATCGATATAAACCCCAGAGATATAAAATAGCTCCCTTATATAGCGTATAACGAGGGTAACATACGGAAGATATCTTTTACAAACCCCTAAAAACGAAAGCTGTACGTAAGAAAAATCATTTGGTATAATATAAGATCCGTCAAACCTATTAGCATTAAGAATAAAGCCTATTACGGCCTTATTATAGACGATTTCTCGCGTTATAAAGAATACCATTTATTTAAGACCAAAAACGAGATCCAGCAAAGTCTGTATGCATATATCATACGAATAACCAAGCGTTTAAAAACGATTTCCCCCGATGCAAAAAGCCGAAACAAAAGGGTGTAAACCTTACGCCTAAATAGCGGTAGGGAATTCGGTATGAAAAATATTAAAAGCTTTTGCGCTGTAAAAGGTATCGAGTTGGTAATTTCTAATCTCCATAATTAATATTAGAACGGAGTTGCGGAAAAAGGCATTTAATTCCTGCAAGATAAAGCGCGCGCAACTTCCGCGTAAATAAAGATTTTTACATGTTTCTAGGACTTTGTTATAGAAGCTATAACGTATACGATTAACAGGACTGGATAATTTACTATAAAGGACACAATATTAATCGAATGCTTTAAGAAAATATTCGATCTTAACCCCGAAAGAATATATAAGCTTAATAACAGTTATCTCCGCATTTTCGGTAGCAGATATACGGTCCTAATTGATAAAAACTACAGAACCAGGTTAGAATATTTTAAGGCCCGAAGGGTTGAAAAAAATATTACTAGGTTATAAAGGGACTTATAATTACAAAATGTAATTGCTAAAGGGCGGCAAAGTACTTACCACGCCATACGTTATAGTTTATGAAGACTTAAAAAAGCCAGGGCAACCTCTAGACCCCAGGGATATTATCCGATCGGTTCCGTAACCAATGCAAAAGCGTTTAAGATACCGTCAGAAACAGGGCGTTAAAGTAAAGAATAAGGACTATAACGTCGTCTTAAAGGATAATACGGATAAGGAAACTAAGAAGGTTAAACGCAAAAAAAAGGGGTCCGAAAAAAACGGTTCCCAAGCTATATACCCTAAAGGTTCCAGATAAAGCCCTAGAATTAATGCGTAAACTAAAGCTAGCTTTAACCTAAAAGGGTAATAATTACAGCCTATATACCTTTTATTTCAGCCCGTCGAATAACGACGAAAACTTTTTTAATAATTCCGGAAACGCCAAACGGGCTATCCGGAACGCTTACGAATATTAACAAATAGTTAATATGCTAAAGGATAAATACAATGGCATATTTAAGGATTCGGAAAACATTAACCGAGGTAAGTTATTTATTACTTATAAGCTGTTTATGATAACGGATGACGGCCCGTCCTTAAAGGAAGCTATAAAAGGCCCAAAACGAAAGTTATGGCTTAAAATAATCTTTACGGAAATCAAAAATAACTTTTTACGTAAAACCTTTAATTTTATACCCTTCGATAAAAGCCGTATCCGCAAATACCTTATTAATGTTAAATAGGTATTAAGGAAAAAATATACGTTTATAGGAAAGCTAAACAAGTTTAAAGCCCGTATTTACGCAAAGGGCTTTATATAGCGAAAAAAGAAAATATAATAAAACCGCAGTAAGTACCGTAAAAGCTATGTACTGGAAGATCCTGATAACTGTGGCTGCCTATTTGGGCTAGCATATTCTCCAGATCGACTTTATCGCTACGTACTTAAATGGAAACTTAAAGGAAAATATTTACATAAAGCAGTTTTCCATATTAAAAAAGTATTTCGATACGTACCCGGAAAACAAACAAAAATACCAGTTTTCCCTTAAGAAGGTTATTAAGTTAATAAACCCCTTATACGGCCTAAAGCAGGCCGGGGTTATTTAGTAAAAAAGAATTAAAGGAATACTTACGAAATAAAATTTCCATTTATTAATTTCGGATAATGCGATTTATTTTAACCTTAAAACTGGGAGTATTATCGCTTTATATATAATAATTTCCTCCTTTTCGGAGCCGATAGATAATACCTTAAAAGCGTTATTAAGAAAATCGTTAAGGACGTCTTTATTAAGGATTTAAAAAACGCGGATTGATACTTAAGCGTACGAATTATCCGTTCCTCGTCGACTGGTAACGTTAAGTTAAACCAACAATAATATATCGAAATATTATTAAAGTTAATTAAGCTAAAAGAGATGTAAAAAAAGCGTATACCATTTGTTAAGCATTACTTAAAGTACGCTATAGGATATGACGGCGAGGTTAACATAAAAAGAATATTCGAATATGCAAGTTTAATAAAAAGGTTTAATTTTCCAAGTTATATTAGCAGACCAGATATAGCGTTTGTAACGTTAAGTTAGGCTAGGTTTATAAGCAACCCGTTACCTAAATATTAAAAATATATCAAGAGACTATTACATTATTTAAACGGTATAACTAACTTATTTTTTCGGTACCGGAAGTTAAAACAAAACTACCCGTACCGGAAACATAACGACCAAAGGTTATTCGAAGTAATAAATACAAACTTTGCGGATAATAACGAATCAGGAAAATCTATAACTAGATATATGTTCTTTATAGCTAAAACGCCCGGATTTTGGATCTTAAAGTTACAGGGCATTATTACGAGATATACCACGAAAGTAGAATATGTGGAAGCAAGAACAGCTACAACGGAGGCAGTAAGGATTAGGAACTTCTTAACAAAACTAAAACTTATGCCTAAAGGTTCCATTGCCATCTTAGAAAACAATACAAGGGCCCTAAAATAAGTAAAAAAGACGCAGATATCGAAAAGAAAACGTTACATCAAAGTTAAGTACCATTACGTCCATCAGGAAGTCCAGGTAGGAAATATCAGCTTCCAATACGTAAAAAGCAAAAACAACCCTGCCGATGGTCTTACGAAGCCACTTAACAGGGCAGACTTTGAACGGTTCTTACGGAACTTGGGATTTAAGAAAATTAAAAATTGATGTATAGAAATTATGGTTCGATCCCCGCATAAATTGGTTATTTTTAGATTTGTTTTTGGACTTTCCAGCCATGGTCACCTGACGCAAAAGGGCGTGTCGGCAATTGGTGCTTACAGGTGTTTCCTGCTGGCTGGCTTTGTGGGCCCAGGCCGCATTCCTGCAGCCTGGGACACCCTTTGTCCACAGACGGCCCTTTGTCACCCAATCATGTATGTAAGGGCGATTGCCCACGGACTAGATTTGTCCTTTCCTAGAACACATAGAACCAACGCATGAGAGTTACGCCAGATTCCTGTATTTGATCACTGTGACTGCTGACGAATCCTTAATATAAAAAGCTGCTTTTTATAAGCTCGCCGCTTTTTATTTAAACGAATTAAAAATTTATTATCTTTTTTAATAAAAAATAAAATGCTGTTAAGTTAATTTTATTAATTAATTTAGCGATTTTTATAGCGTTATTTAAGGTAAAACTATACGCCGATTTAATTATGTTAATTAAAAAAAATCATTTATTTATTGCTTTTAAATTATTTAAGTATAAATTTAATAACCGTATAAAGACGTAAAACGTTCCGTTAAAGGTCGAAAAAACCAGCGTATTAAGGTAATCGACAAATATCTTAATAAGAAATCTTAGTTTTATGTTATAATTTTTTTAATTATCTTTATAATTTCTAACGAACAAATTTATATATTAAATTAAAATTTGAATAATATTTTTGAAGTTTAAATTTATCGCTTTATTTTATTAAGTTAGAAGGTAATAATTAAAATCGTAATAATATATTAAGGTTAATTAACGGCCTTTTCGTTAATAAAGTTTATTTCCGGAAGAATTTGGATATTAATAAGTTTTTCTTTTATTTCGTCATAATTATATAAAATTTAAAAAAGTAAGTAATTTAGGTTATTATATATACTAAGCCATATTATCAGGAACCTTAATAGGCTGCTATGGTATAATAAGGGCTTCCATCTTCGTCGATTATTGGTAGTTGCTAGCGATCGCGAGATTTTAACTTCGGTATTTTGGCTTAGCTAGTGCCGAATTTGTTAAAAGCGCTAAAAGTTAAAAAATTAAATATGATGTACGCTTAAGCATTAACAGCTCTAAACGTACGAATGAAATATAGAAGGAAAGGTAAATGCTGCTAACACGTTCTTTTTGTAATATTTAACGCTGGGGGGTTAAGCCGCATAGCGGCTGTCCTAGAGCCTCCCTTAGGGCATATGGGGCGTGCTAAGCTGGGTGAAGCTATCTTTAACTAACTTAATTACAAGTATAAACCCATTTAGCAGTTCTTATCCGTAAACGCGTCGCCGTTTCCAGCATATTAAGTTATATCCTTGCTCCTCCGTATAAAAATAATGCCCAGCGTTTTCTCTTTTCCTTTAACGGAAATTTTCGAAGGTTAAAACCTAAATTATAATTGTAATAATTAAGTATGTTACTTAATTATCTGCTATATATTACGCGCTTAAACGCCTTAATATGTATAAAATTATCCTTTTCTTCTCGCCTTTTTTAATTTTTTAAAAAACCCTCGAAAGTACCCACCGAATTTCTTATATTTAATTTAAAGAAATTGGCTAAGGCCTTAAGTAACCTTTGCCGTTATAGGATAATTATTCCATTTAAAAAGATATCTGGTAAAGGTTTTAATATAATCCCGTTCCGGTTTTTTTACGTATAAATATTTTCGTAAAATCCCGTAACCCCGATATAATCCTTAAAAGCGATTAAGTTATTTATAAATTTCCTTAAATATTAAACCTTATTTTTAAATTTTTATAAATACGCTTTCGGTTTTAATAAGTAATTTTTAAAAAGGGCATTTTTTTACAATAATAAATCGGGTATTTAAGTTTTTAAGTTTGCCGTAAATATAATATAATTCGGCGTTATCGTTCTTAAATTTCCAGTAATATTAAGTAAAATCTTTATACCTTATACGGGACGTTAAATAATAATAAAAGGCCGGTGTTATTAAATATTTTAACCTGTCGGAATAACGTAAATAATATTTTAATTTTTATACTTCATAATATTATAAAATATTAATAAAAATTATTTTTTATTAAGTTTTGCGTTCCGTTGTATTTCGTAATCTTATTTTAAATTTAATTTCGTATAACGTCTCACATATATGAGCGAATCACACATATGAGCGAATTACTTTTCTAGCCTTCCGCAGCAACAAATTCAAATAACGCA
Organism: Monosporascus ibericus; assembly: GCA_004154915.1. Classification (NCBI taxonomy): domain Eukaryota; kingdom Fungi; phylum Ascomycota; class Sordariomycetes; order Xylariales; genus Monosporascus; species Monosporascus ibericus. Next base: position 20,975 of record QJNU01000329.1, read on the forward strand.
ACCATAACATATTAAATCAATTTAAATTAATCGGATTCTTTTTCGTTAGACGTATTTATAGCTTCTTTATAAGTACGCGCATTATGTCCGGGCTTGCCGCAAACGCCATACTTCCGTTTTTTCGTCTTAATCCTTTTACGACGATTACCTTTAGCCGCCGTTGGTTGCATTTTTTTACTACCCCTTTTTTTCTCGGCCAGAAAAGCTTGTCCTTTTTATATAGTAAGTGTTCCTCCTTTTTGGAGATGTTTGTTTTTAATCTTCCGACGTTTGCTGAAGATATGGTTCGTGTTATATAATTAAACGTTTTTTTCCCGAAAAAAAGCGGCTTTATGTAAAAGTAATATATAACCTTTTATTACAAAATTAACCGACTTAATTATTTTCATTAGAAAGTTACCCTGGTAATTTTTAATCCTTTTTTATAAATAACGTTTTTATTTTATTATTTTACGGATATTTTTAAAAATTTTCGCGGGCGGGGAAATAAAACTAGTAAAAATAAAAGGGGAGACGGTCGGTATAAATATAATTAAAGGAATTTCTAAATCGGATAAAACGTTATTAAAATCGAATAAAATAAATCCAGCTTTTTAAAAGCCGGATTTAATATTATCGGACGTTATGGTAGCTTTAAACGCGTCGTAGAAATTAAGAAAAAAGAGTTTTTTGCGATATAAATATAATAACGTTGTATTAAATTTTTGATATATAATAAATAAACGCGTTTTAAAATAAAAAAGTAGGATACGTCGAAAGGTTAAAGCCGATAAAAAGAATAAGAAAATATACAAAACGTAATAATATTATTATTCGCGTAATATTTTTCGAATTTTATCGAATAATAGTTTTCGTAACCGTTAAGGATAAAGAAACGTTTAGTTTTTTTCGTACGCGTTCGAATATGTTTATCGAAATATTAAATCCATTTTAGATTTAATTCGTTTATTATTTAGCTATTATAATTAATACCAACCTTTTAATCGGTTAATAATAAATTATCGTAATATTAAAAGCTAAGGTAAGTTTTCTCCGCTAAAATAATAAATAACGGCAAAGCCTAACCTTACGAATTAATAGTTTATATAATTGTAACTTATTCCCGATTTCCTTATTACGTTTATTTAAGTTTTTTACGTTTTTTAATATTTGTAATTATTATACCCGATATTATAAAAAGCTTTATTAAAAAGCCCGTTTCGTTGAAGTTATAAATATCTTTTTTTACGATGCCGTATTTTACGATTATAGCCCGAATAAGCTCGAACCATTTGCGAAATATTTTTGGAGTTTTACATAATACCTTCTAATAATTGATCTTTTGATTTAAACGTATTTGAAATTTCTTTTACCGTTTAACAAAATTCGACGCCCAGTTAATTCCGACGCGTTCCGTAACGCGCTGGATAAGCAATATATTGGCTATATTTTTAACGTACTGAAGCCGGATAGGAAACGTTCGCGTATTTAGGTCGAGGATTCGGTCGATAATCGATTTTTTTTTGGTCGGTGTTAATCTTTGCAAAGGAGGGATAATATCGGTTCGGGCGCATCTACCGTTAAAACGGTGTATTAAGGTAAAATATGGAATTTTATAAATAAAACTAAGCTTTTTATAACTAAGTTTTGGGTTTCGTTTTCTAACCTGAAAGGCTAAGTTTATTCTTGCTTTTTTTGTAAGGCGTTCCATAATGTTAGTGTTAAGAAATGGACGATTAAGGATAGGTAGTTGGAATGGCTAAAAAAGTGATTCGCTTATATGTGTGATTCGCTTATATGTGTAAGACCTTATTATAATTATATAATTATTATTAACGTTTTTTTTAAACCCTCTTTTATTAGTTTATTCATTAATTCGTTTTTTATTATTATAAAAATTTAAATTATATCGTATTTCGACGTTATACGTATCCGCCGTTACATAAAAATTTAAATATATTTATTAAAATAATATAAAAATATTCGCTTTAACCTTTTAAATTATTTTCGTATTATTTAGGTAAATTTATATTCGCTTTCCGTTAACTTTCGAAAGTTTTATAATAACGTATTTTAATTCTTTTAAAAAATTCTATTATTTCCGTATTACAAATAATAAACTAAAAATTTAGGCGTTCGTGTTTTATTCCGAAAAATCGCTTATTTAATAAACCGTAAAACCGTAACCGATTTCTGTTTTATTTTATAAACCGTCCGAAAAAATAATAACGTTTTCCGGTAATAAAGCTGCATTCTAAGCTTCGAAAGTGACGGTAATTCTTTTAATAAATCCTTATATAAAAGCTTTTCTTAAATTAAGTAAGTATTTTAAAAAAAGTTTAAATAACTCGTTATATAAGTAATAATATTTTTATTATTACTTATACCTTAATTTGAAAGTTTTATAAATTTCTTACTTTACTTTTTTTAATTAGAAAGTGGGTTTTGTTAAGAGTTTGCAATTTATACATAAATTTCCTTAATACAAGGTTTAGGGTTATTTATACCGTTAGTAATCCCTAATCCTAATATAAAACGTCCATAAGTATTATCTTTTATAACGTTATTAATAAAATAACTCTAATAATTAAAATGAAAACCCGTTAAATTTATTTTACGTCTTAACTTATTTTAATATTAACTTTATCTTTCTGTATTTATTTGGTACGTTTTCCGTATTACGCTTTTACGCCGTATAATACCGTAAAAGTAATATACGTACTTATAACTTTCCGGAATCCGGACGTCGAAAATTCGTATTTTATATTGGTTAAATACCGTATATGTTAAACAAATTATATTATTATTATTGTTTAAAACGTATCGTTTAAATCCTAATTTTTATTAAATTATACCTTGAATTATTTAAATATTACTGATTTATTATTATCTTCCCGTTTTTTATCGGGTAAATTATAAAGTTGTCGTCGATTACTACCGATAGGTTATATATCTCCCGTATTTTAGTAATATATAATAATTTGTACTTTTCCGAAACGACATAAACTCAGTTTTCTTACTTTATTATAATATTTATTATATGTTCCGAATTAAAAATTATACGTTTCTATTAAATATTTTAAATGTTTTATATAAATATAAGTTATCCGTATAACCGATTTTTAAAGTTCGGTTTTATTATAAAATCTTTACGAAATATAACATATATTATACCGGGAAAAATAAAAAAGAACTTTAAGGTATACCGTATCGGACCCGGTTATAACTCGTCGTTTTGGATTTAAGCCGTACTCGGATTTGCTTATCTGATAAAAAGGATTTCGTAAAACAGAATACCGGTAACGGCTAACTTTAACGTTTTATTTTTATTTTTATTTTTTGATAAACGTTTTTATAACAAAATATCGAACGTTTCCTATACGTCCATTGTAATTATGGAAATTTTTCGTTTAATTATAAGTGCTTATTCCGCGTCGTATTGAAGTGGTGTAGGGTGCAGTATGGGTGCAACTGTAGCTCTGCAGCGTAGCTGCAGCTCTGCTTCTAGCTGCTTCTATTCACTTCGCCGGTAGGCTCCAATGGAGCGACATCCAGTGGGTCGACGACTGTCTATAAAGTTCTGACCTGGCAACTTTTGTATGTAGTCTTCCAGAGAACCAAGGCACGCCCGACAACTCCTTTTCCCAAGCAACCAGTTAAGATGTCCTGCATACATCAGCTTCGATAAGCCCCGCCCCAATTCAGTATACGAAAAACGTTACCAAATCCATCGTTAATCGCTTAGGTAGCGCCTTACCGTATTATAGGTTAAATATATTATTCGTTAAGGCGATTTACCTTAGCCGTTTTGCCATTACCCTTTTTAACCCTTTGCCTAGGCAGGAAAGTAAGGCTATAGGCCGTTAGGACCTCGGCGACTCCTTATTCCTTTTTCTTATTTTGGGTATTATCGATACCTCGGCGTTCCGCCAGGCGGCCGGGAAATATGCAAGTCGTAACGCATTTTCAAAGACGTCCTTAACGTACCACTTAACCGACTTCCAGCTAACCTTTAAAAGCCTGACCGTAACGCCGTTTGTCCCGGGTGAGGTATTCGATACTCCCATAATATGAGCTTCGGCTTCCTTAAATGTTACCGTAATATCCCAAGGTAGCTGGCCGCTCCGTTAGTCCATGTCTTCCAAAGGGTCGTAGTCTAGGTCGTCGTCTGCTGAGAATCGTTCCAGGATTTCCGTACGCAAAGCCTCAGCCTTGCCAAGCGTATCTTCTATTACCTTGTTTCCCACCCGTAGCGATGGGGACTTCAGCCGGGACCCAAGCTTATGCCACTGCTGCTAACATTTTTTTTTGTAGTATTTAACGCCGGGGGGTTAAGCCGCATAGCGGCTGTCCCAGAGCCTCCCTTAGGGCATATAGGGCGTGCTAAGCTAGGTGAAGTTATTTCTAACTAACTTATATACAAATGTAGACTTATTTAGTAGTTTTTGTCCGTAGACGCGTCGTCGTTTCCGGCGTATTAAGCTGTATCTTCCTTTTTCCGTACGAAGGTAGTGCTTAACGTTTTCCCTTTTCCTTTAACGGGAGTTTTCGAAGGTTTAAGCTTAAATTATAATTATGATAATTGGGTATATTAGTTGGCTATTTGCCATATATTACGCGCTTAGGCGTATTAGCAAATATAAAATCATTTTTTTTCTTTTTCTTTTTAATTCTTTTAGAAACGCCGAAAAATACCCCCCGAATTGCTTATATTTAATTTAAAGAAAATCGCCAGGGCTTTAGGTAACCTTTGCCGTTATAGGATAATCGTTCCGTTTAAAGCGATATTCGATAACGGTAACGGCTTTAATGCAGCCCCGTTTCGGTTTTTTCGCGTATAGATATTCCCGTAAAACTTTATAATTACGATATAAACTTTAAAAGCGATTAGGTTGTTTATAAGTTCCCTTAAGTAACGAACTTTATTTTTGGATTCTTATGGACTTGTTTTCGGTTTTAATGGCTAATTTTCGAAAAATGCGTCTGTTTTTTTGCAGTAAACTAGGTATTCGGGTATTTTAAGCTTACCGTAAGTGCAATGTAATTCGGCGTTATCGTATTTGAATTTCCAGTAATACTAAGCGAGATTTTTATACCCCGTACGTAACGCCAGGTAATAATAAAGAACCGGTTTCGCTTAGTATTTTAACTTGTTAGGATAACGTAAATAATATCTTAATTTTTAATTTTTACAACGTTATAAAAGTTTAATAAAAGTTATTTTTTGTTACGTTTTTCGTTACGTTTTATTTTATAATTTTGCCTTCGATTTGATTCCGGAAGTTGTAATTATGTAATCGTTATTAAGGTTTTTTAGTTTTAAGCTCGCCTTTGCCACTTTATCCGTTAGTTCGTTTTTTTACGCCGTAATGTTCTAGATTTTAGCGTACCTTAACGTTATACGTATCCGCCGTTACGTAAAAATTTAAATATGTTTATTAAAAGGATATAATAATATTCGCCTTAATTTTCTAAATTGTTTTCGTATTATTTAAGTAAACTTATATTCGTTTCCGGTTAATTTCCGGTAATCCTATAACGACGTACTTTAATCTTTTCCAACCTTTTATTATTTTCGTATCAAAAATAATAAAGTAAGAATTTAGGCGTCCGTATTTTGTACCGAAAAGTCGCTTATTTTAGTAAACCGTAAAGCCGTAACTGATTTCCGTTTTATTTTGCGAACTGTCCGAAAAGACGATAACGTTTTCCGGTAGCAAAGCCGCATACCAGGCTTTAAAAGTTGCGGCAGCTTTTTTTGGTAAGTCCTTATATAAGGTTCTTTTTCGAATTAGGTAAGTACCTTGGGGGGGATTAGGATAAGTCGTTGTACGGGTGGTAATATCCTTGCCGTTATTTATACTTTGGTTTTTGATTTTTATAAACCTCTTACTTTACGTTTCTTAATAATTTTAACCAATTCGGTTTTTTGGATTAAAAGGTGCTTTTTATCGATAGTTCGTAACCTATACGCAAATTTCCATAATGCGAGATTTAAGGCTACTTGTGCCGTCGGCAATTCCGAATCGCGATATAAAACGTCCGTAAATGTTATTTTCCATATTGGTAGAGTAATTTGGGTAATTAGAGTAAGAACCCGTTAGACTTCTTTTACGTATTAGCCTACCTTAGCGTTAATTTTATTTTTTCTTACCTACTTAATACCTCCTTTATATTACGCTTTCGCGCCGTATAATGCCATAAGAATAACATACGTAATTATAGCTTTCTGTAATCCGGACGTTAAGAGTCCGTATTTCGTATTTGCCAGGTACCGTATATACTGGGTAAGCTGTATTACTTTACCTATTTTCTTTAAAATGTATCGCTTAAATGTTAACTTTTTATTAAACCATACTTTAAGTTATTCAAATGTTAAGCTTTTATGATTATCTTTCGGTTTTTTATTACGTAAATTATGAAGTTATCGTTGATTATTACTAACGGGTCGTATTTCTCTTCCATTTTAGTAATATGTAATAATTCGCATTTTTAAGGCGAAATAAATCCGGTTTTTTTATCTTATTATAATACTTATTATACGTTTCAAGCTAAAGGTTGTACGTTTTTATTAAATGTTTTAAACGTTTTATATAAATATAGGTCGGCCGAATAATTAAATCTTAAGGTCCGGTTTTATTATAAAATCTTTGCGAAATATAACATATATAGTACCGGGGAAAGTGGGGAACTTTAAGGTATACCGTATCGGACCCGGTTATAGCCCGTCGTTTTAAATTCGAATCGTACCCGGATTTTTTTATCCGATAAAAAAGATTCCGTAAAACGGAATACCGGTAGCGGCCATCCTTAACGTTTTATTTTTTTTAGTAAGCGGTTTTGTAATAAGATATCGAACGTTTTTTATATGTTTATCGTAATTATAGAAACCTTTCGTTTAGTTACGAATGCCTGTTCCGTATTATATACGAAAAACGTTATTAAATTTATCGTTAATCGTTTAAGTAACGCTTTACCGTATTATAAGCTAAAAATGTTATTCGTTAAGGCGATATACGCTAGCCGTTTTGTTATTACCTTTTTTAACCTTTTACCGAAGTAGGAAAGTAAGGTTATAAGCCGTTAAGATTTCAGCAACTTCTTATTCCTTGTTTTTACCTTAGGTATTATCGATACCTCGGCATTCCGCCAGGCGGCCGGGAAGTATGTAAATCGTAGCGCATTTTTAAAAACGTCCTTAACGTATTATTTAACCGACTTTTAGTTAGCTTTTAAAAGCCTAACCGTAACGCCGTTTATTCCGGGTAAGGTATTTAATACTCTTATAATATGAGCTTCGGCTTTTTTAAATATTACCGTAATATTTTAAGGTAGCTAGCTATTTTATTAGTTTATGTTTTCTAAAAGGTTATAATTTAGGTCGTTATTTGTTAAAAATCGTTTTAGCATTTCCGTACGTAAAACCTTAACCTTACTAAGCGTATTTTTTATTACTTTATTTCCTATCCGTAATAATAAGGATTTTAACCTGAACTTAAGTTTATGTTAGTTAATAATTTTATAAATTTTATCGTTTATAAAAATTATCCTGGTAACTTTCCGCTAATAACTTTTTTTAATTTTGCGGATAATTGATAAAAGTTATCGATATTCGTTCGTATAATTTCGATCCGAGTTACCTTAGTCCGTACGTTATTTATATATTTCCGAGTCTTTATAGGTACGGTAAACGTTTTCATAATTTTGCGTTTATTATAACGCCCGGTATCCTCGGTTTATTACCAGCTTACTTATTACTTTTATCGTTAGTTAGAAAATCGAAATAATAACTTTTACTCGGGAATCTAGTTTTTTTGGCGAGGCTGCCGGGCCCGTCTCCGGCAGGGAGGTTATATTTATTACGATTACGTCCGTAAACTTACTTAAGTTCGGTTCCGATATTCGTAATCGGTATTACTTTTATTTTCTTTTATTTTTGCCCAGGATAATTGTTAAAAACGTAAAATAATCCGATTTAAAGTTAAAGTTATTATATATAAAGGTTTTCGTAAAAGGGATATTAAAAAAGATAAGGTTTAGTACGTACCCCGCTTTATACGTAAACTTACCGGGTATATTTATATAAACCATTCCGTTAGTAATAAGTTATTATACGATATTTTTCCCCTTATTTTTCCTTTTAATCTTTAATTTAAAATACGGATATTATATATTTTAATTATCTTTTATTAACTAATTATCCGGCGATGCCAGGTTGGTAATGTAATTAACCATTATATTTATACGGAGCGTTCGGTAGGTATTAAATATAAGGTATTTATTAACGTTTAATTATAATAAGTTTCGAAAGTAAATTAATCGTCGTTATTATACCGTTAAGTAATGTGCTTTCTTAACGTAAGTTATAACCTAGGGCCTTTTTTCCGTTTATCCAGCTATTTATTAATACATAAAAGTTAAATTCCGGATAATTTTGTATTTTCGTATTTTCTTTTGCCTAAGGTTTTTAATTTTGGATTATATTTATATTTTAAGTTTAGCATAACGTGTTACACCACTAAGCTGGACAAACCAGTAAGCTGGACACTTTTTGGCACTCCGCGATAACAAACTTAAATAAAATAACCACAACGCAATTAGTTAATTTAAACTAATCGAATTCGTCTTCGTTAGATGTATTTACAGCTTCCTTACAAGTACGCGTATTATGTCCGGGCTTGCCGCAGACGTCACACTTCCGTTCCTTCGTTTTAACCCTCTTGCGACGACTACCTTTAGCCGCTATTAACTGCGATTCTTTACCACCCCCGTACTTTTTGGTTAAAAGAGCTTATTCTTTTTGTATAATAAATATTCCTTTTTCCTAAAGACGTTTATTTTTAGTCCTACGGCGTTTGCTAAGGGTGTAATTAGTTTTACGCAATTAGGCAACCTCTTATTCCAGGAAAGTGACTTTATGCTAAAGTATTAGGTGATTTTTGGCTAATAGATTAACCGATTTAATTATTTTTGTTGGCGAGCTACTTTGGTAATTTCTAATCTTTTTTTATAAGTAACGTCCTTATTTTGTTACTTTACGGATATTTGTAAGGGTTTTCGTAAGGGGCGAAAAACTGGAACCGGCGGAAGTAAGCGGCGAGATAGTCGGTATACGTATAATTAAAGGAAGTTCCAATTCGGATAGGACGTTATTAAGATCGAATAAAATAAGTCCAGTTTTCGTAAAGCCGCATTTGATATTATCGGACGTTATAATAGCTTTAAACGCGTCGTAAAAACCGGCGAAGAAGTTTTCTTTCGTAATATAGGTATGGTAGCGTCGCATTAAGCTTTCGATATAAAGCAAATAGGCACGTTTTAAAATAGAAAAATAAAATACGTTAAAAAGTTAAAACTAATAAAAAAAATACGCGGGCATACAAAAGGTAACAATATCGTAATTCACGTAATATTCTTCGAATTCGATCGAATAATAACTTTCGTAATTATCGAAAATAAGAAAACGTTTAATTCTTTTCGTACGCGTTTATATATGTTTATTAAAAAGTTAAATCCATTTTAAACTTAATTCGTTTATTATTTAGCTATTATAACTTATACCGAACCTTTAATCGGATAGCAATTATTATTTTCGATACCAGCAATTAAGGCGGTTTTTTCCTGCCAAAATAATAAATGGATGTATAGTTTAACCTTACGAATTAATAGCTTATATAACTATTACTTATTCCTAATTACCTTATTACGTTTATTTAGGTTTTTTACGTCTTTTAGCATTTATAATTACCATACCCGATACCATAAAAAACCTTATTAAAAACCTCGTCTCGTCGAAGTTGTAAATATCCTTTTCTGCGATGCCGTATTTTGCGATTATAGCCCGAATAAGCTCGAACCACTTACGAAATATTTCTGGATTTTTGTACCATATCCTTTAATAATCGATTTTTCGATTTAAACGCATTTAAACTTTTTTTTGCCGTCTAACAAATCTTAAGGCCCGGTTAATCCCGACGCGTTTCGTAACGCATTAGGCGAACAGTAAATTTGCCATATCTTTAACATGCTAAAACCGGACAGGAAACGCTCGCGTACCTAGGTTCAGGATTCGTTCGATAATGGATTTTTCTTCGGTCGGAATTAGTTTTCGTAAACTGGAGATAATATCGGTTTGGGCGCATTTGCCGTTATATCGCGTTTCTAAGGTAGAATATAGGACGTTATAAATTAAACTAAGCTTTTTGTAACTAAGTTTCGGGGTTTGCTTTTTAGCCTAAACGGCTAAGTTTATTCTCGCTTCTTTTGTAAGCCGTTCCATTTATGGTTGTTAAAAAATAAGTAATTAAAGTTGGATGGTTAAAATGTTGGAAAATGTGTCCAGCTTACTGATTTGTCCAGGTTAGTGGTGTGACACGTTAACTTTAATAAGGTAATATATAATATTAAAGTATTACAAATATTATACCAAGGTACGTATAAGTTACGTAATTTCGGTGGTTCGCCTTTATCTGTACGGCGCCGCCGGCGCCCTTATTCCCGTTTATTTCTTATTATTATACGGAAAAAGTAATTTAAATATTCGTGACCTTAACTTTTATGGCTAGGCGTAAACGTAAGTTACGTTAGTTAATATTAGTTATCGCGGTATTTCGTACCTTAAGATAAAGTAAGCGATTTTTTATAGTTATTTCGATAAATATTTTAACGTTACCGTTATTTTTAAGGTCCGTTAATTTTAATACCGTAATCGGCCTTGATCCGGAATTGTACGTTGTTAAAGGTATATAAGTAGGCCTGGACTTTATAAATGTCGTTCCGTTATAAGTCCTTTTTTGGCCGTTAGCTACCTGGTTCGGTTACGGTTTGTCGGACTTTTTTGTTATAGGTTAAAGCGGTTTCCCGTTTTCCGTAACCTATCCTTATTTTGGTATAATGTTTTTTTTTCTTATATTTTTTAGCTTCCGCCTTCCGGACATTTTTTAATTTGTTTAAGGGCGGTTGCGTACTTTTCGTATTTTGCTTAAAAAAGACATTAATAATTTGCGTATTTAAAAGGCCGGTTATATTCGTTTTCCGGATATTAATCCAACTTATTTTCGTAATTATTATATTACGTAACTGTTACGAATAAGGGTTTTTAGGTCCGAGAACCCGTCCTTAAGTGCCAAATGGCAGAACTTTAAATGCGAAAAGCTTGGCATTATTTGCCAAAACCCAAGTGATCTAAATAATCTGATGGATTAATTAGATTATTTAGATTATATAAATTTGCGATATACTTACTTTAAGGAATAAGGATATATATAACCCGGTTTCCCATATAGATAATACCTACTTAGTTTTGCTTTTTAATTATTAATTTAAGTTTTTAACTAAAGGTAATTATATCGTTTTTTTGTTAAGGGAAAAATCTTTAAATCTTTTTAACGAATAAAACCTTTAAAGAATTATTTTTCGCCTTATTATTACCTGCAAATTAAGACTTTATTTCGGATACTACTTATACTTCCAGGTAGATGTATAACGGGTTCGTTATAGTAACCCGTTAATACCGTTTTTTAATATAATACCTTTAATCTTTTAAGTTATATAATTCGGTTGCCGGTTTTTTCGTTATTAATTTAAATTACCCGTTAACATTAAAAAGTTTAAAAAACTTAAGAAAGGTTAAAAAGAATTATTTAAGTTTTGTAATTAATTATAAAATCGGGCTTATATTTTAACGGGTTATAATTAATAAACCGATATTTAATTTATACGTAAGTTTTATTATAAATAATACTTTACGTATTAATAACGCGTTCCGGATTAATATAATCTGGAAAATTATACGATACGTTCGGTATTGCGTAAATATGTTATTATTCCGGTATTTAAATATTATCGGCGTTTATAATTTTACTTAAGGATTACTTTATAACCGGTTCGAAAAGTATATCCCGGATTTAGTTAATAATTAATTAATTAAATTAATCCGTATTTATAACCGTAATATTTAAGATATCCGGTAATTATAACCTTAAATTTTCGAACTTTTTATATATAAAAATCCTTAACGTAAAGGGTTATTTTTTATGAATTTGCCACTTTTTGCTTAAACGAATTAAAAAAGAATTATTTTCCTTATTAAAAAATTAAGATCCGGTAAAGTTAATTTTAATAATTAATTTGGTAATTTTTATACCGTTACTTAAATTAAAATTATATTCCGATTTAGTTATATTAATCCAAAAAATTTACTTATTTTTCGTTTTCGAATTATTTAATTACGAACTTAATAACTTTATAAAGATATAAAACGTTTCGTTAAAGGTCGAAAAGATCGCCGTATTAAGATAACCGATAAAAATTTAATAAAAAATCTTACTTTTATTTTATAATTTGTTTAATAATTACTTTTATAATTTTTAACGAACGAATTTAAATATTTAATTAAGTTTTTAGTCACTTATTTTTTTAATTTTAATTTGTCGTTTTATTTTATCGAATTAAAAGGTAATAATTAAACTCGTAATATCGGATTAAAATTAATTAACGGCCTTTCCGTTAATAAGGTTTATTACCGAAAAAGCTTAAATATTTATAAATTCCTTTTTTGTATTTCGTTATAATTATACGAAGTTTAAAAAATAACTTAAATTATTAAATATACTAAATTATATCGTTAAGAATCTTAATTAGTTATTATAATATGATAAGGGCTTTTATCTTCGTCGATTGCTGGTAATTATTAACGATTGCGAAATTTTAACTTTAATGTTTTTAACTTAATTAATGGTAAAATTACCAAAAGCGATAAAAGTTAGAAAATTAAATATGATATACGCTTAAGTATTAACAGTTTTAAATGTACGGATAAAATATAAAAAAAAAGGTAATTATTATTAACATTTCTTTTTTTGTAATAATATATAACGCCGGAGGGTTAAGCCGTATAACGGTTATCTTAAAGCCTTTTTTAGGGTATATAAGGTATGTTAAGTTAGGTAAAGTTATTTTTAATTAACTTATTTACAAATATAAGCCTATTTAGCAGTTTTTGTCCGTAAACGCGTTACCGTTTTTAACGTATTTAGTTATATTTTTCTTTTCCGTATAAAGGTAATATTTAACGTTTTTTTTTAACGGAAGTTTTAAAGGTTAAAGTTTAAATTATAATTATGATAATTAGGTATATTAGTTCGCTATTTGCTATATATTACTCGCCTAAACGTATTAATAAATATACATTATCCCTTTTCCTTATTTTGTTTTTAATTTCTTTAAAAACGTTTAAAAATACCTGCCGAATTCCTTATATTTAATTTAAAAGAAATCGCTAAGATCTTAGGTAACCTTTGCCGTTATAAGATAATTGTTCCGTTTAAAACAATATCCGGTAACGGTAACGGTTTTAATATAGCTCCGTTCCGGTTTTTTTGCGTATAAATGTTTCCGTAAAATCCCGTAACCTTAATATAATCTTTAAAAGTAGTTAGGTTATTTATAAGTTTCCTTAAATAACGAACTTTATCCTTAAGTTTTTATAAACGCGTTTCTGGCTTTAATAATTAATTTTCGAAAAAGGCATCCGCCTTTTTATAATAAATTAAGTATTCGGACATTTTAAGTTTACCGTAAATATAATATAATTTAACGTTATCGTATTTAAATTTCCGATAATATTAGGTAAAGTTTTTATATTCCGTACGAAACGTTAAATAATAATAAAAAGCCGGTTTCGTTGAATATTTTATCTTATCGGAATAACGTAAATAATATTTTAATTTCTAAATTTTATAACGTTATAAAAGTTTAATAAAAATTATTTTTTATTACGTTTTTCGTTATATTTTATTTCGTAACTTTGTTTTGGATTTAATTCCGTAAGTTATAATTATGTAATCGTTATTAACGTTTTTTAACGTTAAATCCGTTTCCGTTAATTTATCCATTAATTCGGTTATTTTTATACCGTAATATTTTAAATTTTAATATATTTTAACGTTATGCGTATATATAATTACGTAAGATTTTAAGTATTTTTATTAAAAGGATATAATAGTATTTATTTTAATTCCTTAAATTATTTCCGTATTATTTAGGCAAATTTATATTCGTTTCCGGTTAATTTCCGGTAATTCCGTAACGACGTATTTTAATTTTTTAAAAGTTTTTATTATTTCTGAATCGAAAATAATAAAGTAAGGATTTAGGCGTCCGTATTTTATATCGAAAAGTTATTTATTTTAATAAACCGCAAAACTGTAACCGACTTTTGTTTTATTTTATAAGCCGTCCGAAAAGATAATAACGTCTTCCGGTAATAAAGCCGTATATTAGATTTCGAAAGTTACGGCAGTTTCTGTTTTAATAAGTTTTTATATAAAGTCCTTTTTCGAATTAAATAAGTACTTAAAAAGGATTAGGATAAGTTGTTATATAAATAGTAACATTTTTACCGTTATTTATATTTTGGTTTTAGGATTTTGTAAACCTTTTATTTTATATTTTTTAATAATTTGAATTAATTCGGTTTTTTAAGTTAAAAGGTACTTTTTATCGATAGTTCATCACTTATATGCAAATTTTTATAATATAAAGTTTAAAGTTATTGATACCGTCTGTAATCCCGAATTACGATATAAAACGTCCATAAATATTATTTTTTATATTAATAAGGTAACTTTAATAATTAAGGTAAAAACGTATTAAACTTTTTTTATATATTATCTTATTTTAATATTAACTTTATCTCTTTTTTATTTACTTAATATATTTTCCGTATTACGTTTCCGTACCGTATAATATTATAAGAATAATATACGTAACCATAACTTTCCGTAATCCGAATGCCGGAGGTCCGTATTTCGTATTCGTTAAATGCCGTATATGTTAAGTAAGTTATATTATTTAATTTTATTTTTTTAAAACGTATCGTTTAAATATTAACTTTTTGTTAAATTATACCTTAAGTTATTTAAATGCTAGCGTTTTATTATTATCCTCCAGTTTCTTTATTAGGTAAATTATGAAGTTGTCGTCGACTACTATTAACAGGTCGTATTTTTTCCGCATTTTGGTAATATATAATAATTTGCATTTTTTAAGGCGAAATAAACCCGGTGTTTTTTATTTTATTATAATATTTATTATACGTCGTAAGTTAAAAATTATAGGTTTTTATTAAATATTTTAAACGTTTTATATAAATATAGGTCGTTCGTATAACCAAAATTTAAGATCCGGTTTTATTGTAAAAGTTTTACGAAATATAATATATATAATACCGGGAAAATTAAGGAACCTTAAGGTATACCGTATCGGACCCGGTTATAACCTATCGTTTTAGATTCGAACCGTACCCGGACTTTTTTATTTAATAAAAAGAACTCCGTAAAATAAAATACCGGTAATAATTAACCTTAACGTTTTATTTTTTTTAATAAACGTTTTTATAATAAAATATCGAACGTTTTTTATACGTTTATTATAACCATAAAAACCTTTCGTTTAATTATAAATACTTATTCCGTATTATATATAAAAAACGTTATTAAATTTATCGTTAATCGTTTAAATAACGCTTTACCGTATTATAAGTTAAAAATGTTATTTGTTAAGGTAATTTACGTTAACCGTTTTGTTATTACCTTTTTTAATTTTTTACTAAGGTAGGAAAGTAAGGTTATACACCGTTAAAACCTTGGCAACTTTTTATTTCTTTTCCTTATTTTAAGTATTATTAATATTTTGGCGTTCCGTTAGGCGGCCGGAAAATATGTAAGTTATAACGCATTTTTAAAAATGTCCTTAACGTACCTTTTAACCGATTTCCAGCTAACCTTTAAAAGTCTAACCGTAATACCGTTTATTTCGGGTAAAGTATTTAATATCCTTATAATATAAATTTCGGCTTCCTTAAGTATTAACGTCTCACACCACCTTGCGGTACATACCACCTCGCGGTACACTTTTTGGCACCTCGCAGGAACGAAATCAAATAAAGCAACTATAACGCCATAAATTAATTTAAATTAGTCGGATTTTTCTTCGTTATAGGTATTTACAGCTTCTTTATAAGTGCGCGCATTATGTCCGGGCTTGCCGTAAACGCCATATTTCCGTTTTTTCGTTTTAACCCTTTTGCGACAATTACCTTTAGCCGCTATTAGCTGGGATTTTTTACCACCTTTTTTTTTAGCTAAAAAAATTTATCCTTTTTATATAATAAGTATTCCTTTTTCTTAGAGACGTTTATTTTTAATTTTTCGGCGTTTATTAAAAAAAATGGTTCGTTTTGCGTAATTAGGCGGTTTTTTCCCGAAAAAACGCAACTTTATATAAAAGTAATAAGTTACTTTTGGTTAAAAAATTAGCCGATTTAACCATTTTTGTTAATGAACTGCCTTAATAATTTTTGATT
Source organism: Monosporascus ibericus (assembly GCA_004154915.1). Classification (NCBI taxonomy): domain Eukaryota; kingdom Fungi; phylum Ascomycota; class Sordariomycetes; order Xylariales; genus Monosporascus; species Monosporascus ibericus. The sequence continues at coordinate 37,320 of QJNU01000329.1, forward strand.
TTTTTTTACAAGTAACGTTCTTATTTTTTTATTTTTTTAAATATTTTTAAGGATTTTCGCAAAAGGGAAAAGAATAAAACTGGCGGAAGTAAGCGGCAAGACGGTCGGCGTAAGTATAACTAAAGAAATTTCTAATTCGGAAAGGATATTATTAAGATTAAATAAAATAAGCCCAGTTTTTGCGAATTTAACTTTAATATTATCGGACGTTATGGCAGCTTTAAACGCGTCGTAAAAGCCGGCAAGGAAATTTTCTTTCGCAATATAAATATGGTAACGTCGGATTAAATTTTCGATATAAAACGAATAAACGCGCTTTAAAACGAAAAAGCAGGATACGTTAAAAGGTTAAAACCGATAAAAAAAATGGAAAGGTATATAAAAAGTAATAATATTATTATTCGCATAATATTTTTCGAATTTTATTAAATGCTAACTTTTGTAACCGTTAAAGATAAAAAGGCGTTTTATTTTTTTTCGTACGCGTCCGAATATATTTATCGAAATATTAGATTTATTTTAAATTTAATTCGTTTATTATTTAATTATTATAATTAATATTAACCTTTTAATTAATTAATAATAAATTATCGCGATATTAAAAACTAAAATAAATTTTTCCCGTTAAAATAATAAATAACGGTATAACTTAATTTTATAAATTAATAATTTATATAATTATAACTTATTCCTAATTATTTTATTACGTTTATTTAAATCTTTTACGTTTTTCGGTATTTATAATTACCATACCGTAAATTATTAAAAATCTTATTAAAAGGTTTATTTCGTTAAAGTTATAAATATCCTTTTTTATAATACCGTATTTTGCGATTATAACCCGAACAAATTTAAATTACTTACGAAATACTTTTAAATTTTCGCATAATACTTTTTAATAATTAATTTTTCGATTTAAATACGTTTTAAATTTATTTTGCCGTCGTACAAATCTCGACGCCCAATTAACCTTAACGCGTTCCGCGATACGTTAGGTAAGTAATAAATTTGCTATATCTTTAACGTATTAAAGCCGGATAAAAAACGCTCGCGTATTTAAGTTAAGGATTCGGTCGATAATCGATTTTTTTTCGGTCGAAATTAGATGTTGCAAATTAGGAATAATATCGGTTCGGACGCGTTTGCCGTTAATTCGCGACCCTAAGGTAATAAATGGAACGTCATAAATAAAACTAAGTTTTCTATAATTAAGTTTCGGGGTTTCTTTTTTAGCCTAAATAGCTAGGTTTATTTTCGCTTTTTTTATAAGTCGTTCCATATTATGGTTATTAAGAAATAAATAATTAAAATTAGATAATTAAAACGTTGGAAAAAGTGTACCGCGAGGTGGTATGTACCGCAAGGTGGTGTGAGACGTTACCGTAATATCTTAAAATAATTAACCGTTTCGTTAGTTTATATTTTTTAAAAAGTTGTAATTTAAGGCGTTATTTATTAAAAATCGTTTTAAGATTTCCCTACGTAAAGCCTTAACTTTATTAAATATATCTTTTATTGTTTTATTCTCTACCCGTAATAATAAGAATTTTAACTTAAACTTAACTTTATATTAATTAATAATTTTATAAAGTTTATCGTTTATAAAAGTTGTTTTAATAATCTTTCGCTAATAATTCTTTTTAACTTTATTAATAACCGATAAAAATTATTAATATTTATTCGTATAATTTCGGTCCCGGTTATTTTAATTCGTACTTTATTTATATATTTCCGAATTCTTATAAATACGGTAAACGTTTTGGTAATTTTACGTTTATTATGACATTCGGTATTTTGGGTTTATTGCCGGTTTGCTTATTACTTTTATCGCTAACTAAAAAACCGAAATAATAACTTTTACTTAAAAGTTTAGTTCTTCCGGTAACGTTACCGGGCCCGTTTTTAATAAAAAGGCTGTACCCGTTACGATTAGGTCCGTAAATTTATTTAGGTTCGGTTCCGATATCCGTAATCGGTATTACTTTTATTTTATTTTTACCTTTATCCGGAATAATTATTAAAAACGTAAAATAATCTAATTTAGAATTAAGGTTGTTATATATAAAGGTTTCCGCAAAAAGGATATTAAAAAAGATAAGGTTTAGTACGTACCCCGCTTTATACGTAAGCTTACCAAGTATGCTTATATAAATTATCCTGCTGGTAATAAATTATTATACGATATTCTTTTTTTCTTTTTTTAACTTTTAATTCGAAATATAAATGCTATATATTTTAATTACCTTTTATTAGGTAATTATCCAGCCGTATTAGGCTGGTAACGTAATTAACCGTTACGTCCGTACGGAGCTTTTGGTATGTATTAAGTATAAGGTATTTATTAATATTTAGCTATAGTAAGTTTCGAAAATAAACTGGTCGTTATTATTATACCGTTAAGTAACGTTTCTTTTTAACGTAAGTTATAACTTAGGACCTTTTTGTTTCGTTCGTCTAGTTATTTATTAATACGTAAAAGTTAAATTCCGGATAATTTTATATTTTCGTATTCTTTTTTACTTAAAGTTTTTAAATTTAAATTATATTTATATTTTAAATTTAATATAATTTTAATAAAGTAATATATAATATTAAGATATTACGAATATTATATTAAGTTACGTATAGGTTACGTAATTTCGATAATTTATTTTTATCCGTATAGCGTTACCGGCGTTTTTATTTCCGTTTATCTTCCGTTATTATACGAAAAAAGTAGTTTAAATATTTGTTACTTTAACTTTTATGGTTAAACGTAAGCGTAAGTTACGTTAATTAATATTAATTATTACAATATTTCATATTTTAAAACGGGATAAGCGAATTTTTATAATTAATTTGATAGATATTTTAACGTTACCGTTACTTTTAATATCCGTTAATTTTGATACTATAATCGGCCCTAATCCGAAGTTGTACGTTTTTAAAGGTATATAAATAGGCCTGGACCTTATAAAGGTTGTTCCGTTATAGGTCCTTTTTTTGCCGTTAGCTGCCTGGTTCGGTTACGGTTTGTCGGATTTTTTTGTTATAAGTTAAGGCGGTTTTCCGTTTTCCGTAGCTTATTTTTGTTTTGGTATAATATTTTTTTCTTTATATTTTTTGGCTTCCGCCTTTTGGACATTCTTTAATTCGTTTTTCGTTAGCCGTATTAATTATCCTTTAATTCGCTTAAGAACGGCCGCGTAATTTTCGTATCCTACTTAAAAAGGATTTTAATAATTCGTATATTTAAAAGGCCGGTTATATTTGCTTTCCGGATATTAGTTTAATTTATTTTTATAATTATTATACCGCGTAATCCGTTAATACCGTTTTTTAATATAATACCTTTGGTATTTTAGGTTATATAACTCGGTTGTTAGTTTTTTCGTTATTAATCCAAATTATTTATTTAATATTAAAAAAATTTAAAAACTTAATTAAGGTTAAAAAAAAGATTATTTAGGTTTCGCGGTTAATTATAAGGTCGGGCCCGTATTTTAACGGTTTGTAATTAATAGGCCGATATTTAATTTATACGTAAATTTTATTATAAATAACGTTTTACGTATTAATAACGCGTTCTGTATTAATACAATCCGGAAAAATATGTAGTACGTTCGGTACCGCGTAAGTATGTTATTATTCCGATATTTAAATATTATCGGCGTTTATAATTTTATTTAGGCGTCATTTTACGTCCGGTTCGAAAAATATATCCCGGATTTATTTAGTAATTAATTTAATAAATTAGTCCGTATTTGTAGCTGTAATATTTAGGATATCCGCTAGTTATAACCTTAAGTTTTCGAATTTTTTATATATAATAACTTTTAACGTAAAAGGTTGTTTTTTATGGGCCCGCTATTCTTCTTTTAAACGGATTAGAATTTTGCTATTTCTTTTAAAAAAAATCAAAATACGGTAAAGTTGGTTTTGGTAATCGATTTGGCGATTTTTATACCGTTATTTAGATTAAAGCTATACTCCGATTTAATTATATTAACTTAAAGAACTTATTTATCTTTCGTTTCCGAATTAGTTAATTACAAGCTTAATAATTATATAAGGGCGTAAAGCGTTTTATTAAAGGTCGAAAAGATTGCCGTATTAAGGTAACTAACGAATATTTCGATAAAAAATCTTGCTTTTATTTTATAATCCGTTTAATAATTACATTTATAATTTTTAACGCATAAATCCAGATATTTAATTAAGTTTTTAATAATCTATTTGTCAGCAGTCACAGTGATCAAATGCAGGAATCTGGCGTAACTCTCATGCGTTGGTTCTATGTGTTCTAGGAAAGGACAAATCTAGTCCGTGGGTAATCGCCCTTACATACATGATTGTGTGACAAAGGATCGTCTGAGGACAAAGGGTGTTCCAGGCAGCACTCCTGCAGCCTGGGCCTACAAAGCCAGCCAGCAGGCAATACCTGTACGCACCAATTGCCGACACGCCCTTTTGCGTTAGGTGACCATGGCTGGAAAGTCCAAAAGTTAAATTTAGTTTATGCGGGGATTGAACCGTAGTCTTTATTTTTAACTTATTTTCTTAAGTCCCAAATTCCGTATAAACCGCTTAAAGTCTGCCCTATTAAGTAGCTTTATAAGATTATCGGCAGGGTTATCTTTCCTTTTTACGTACTGGAAGCTAATATTTTCTGTATGAACTTTCTGACGGACGTAATGGTACTTAACTTTGATATAACGTTTTTTTTTTCGATATTTACGTCTTTTTTATTTATTTTAGGGCTTTTGTATTATTTTCCAGGATGGGAATAGGACCTTTAGGTATGAGCTTTAGTTTTATTAAGAAGTTCTTAATTCCTGCTACCTCCGTTGTAGTTATTTTTGTTTTTACGTATTTTGCTTCCGTAGTGCATTTCGTAATAACGCCCTGTAACTTTAAGATTTAAGATACGGGCGTTTTAGCCATGAAAAATATATATCTAGTTATAAACTTTGTTAATTCGTTATTATCCGCAAAGCTTGTATTTATTGTTTTGAATAACCTTATGTCGTTATGTTTTTGGTATGGGTGGTTTTGTTTTAGCTTCCGGTACCGAAAAGATAAGTTTGTTATACCGTTTAAGTAACGTAGCAGTTTTTTAATATATTCCTGATATCTGGGTAACGGGTTGCTTATAAACCTAGCTTAAGTTAACGTTATAAACGTTATATCCGGTTTATTAATATAATTAAAAAAGTTGAATTTTTTTACCAGATTTATATATTCGAATATATCTTTTTTGCTAGCCTTGCTGTTGTGTTTTATAACGTGCTTTAAATAATCCTTAATAAATGGCGTAAGTTCCTTTCGTATCTCGTTTAATTTAATTAATTTTAATAATTCTTCGATATATTATTATTGGTTTAGCTTAACGTCGCCAATCGACGAGGAACGGATAATTCGTACGCTTAGGTATTAATCCGCGTTTCTTAAGTCCTTAATAAGGACGTCCTTAGCGATTTCCTTGGTAACGTTTTTGAGGTATTATTTATCGGCTCCAAAAAGTAGGAAATCATTAACGTATAAAACGATAACACTTTTAGTTTCAGGGTTAAAGTAAATCGTATTATCCGAAATTAACGGGTAAAAACCTAATTTCGTAAGTATTTTTTGGATTTTTTCCTGCTAAATAACTTTAGCCTGCTTTAGGCCGTATAAGGGGTTTATTAATTTGATAACCTTTTTGGGGGAGAATTGGTACTTTTGTTTATTTTCCGGGTACGTGTCGAAATATTCTTTTAGTATGGGAAATTGTTTTATGTAAATATTTTTCTTTAGGTTTTTATTTAGGTACGTAGCGATAAAGTCGATTTAAAGAATATGCTAGCCTAAATAAGTAGCCAAAGTTATTAGGATTTTTTAATGCATAGTTTTTGCGGTATTTGTTACGGTTTTATTATAATTTATTCCTTTTCGTTATGTAAAGCCCTTTACGTAAATACGGGCCTTAAACTTATTTAGCTTTCTTGTAAACGTGTACTTTTTCCTTAGTACTTATTTGGCATTAATAAGGTGTCCGCGGATGCGGCCTTTATTAAGGGGTGTAAAGTTGAAGGTTTTACGTAAAAGGTTTTCCTTAATTTTCGTAAAGATTGTTTTAAGTTATATTTTTCGCTTTAGGCTTTTTATGGCTTTTTTTATGGACGGGCCGTTATCCGTTATTATAAATAATTTATACGTAGTGGATAATTTACTTAGGTTAATGTTTTCCGAGTTCTTAAATATGTTATCGTACTTATTCTTTAATATGTTGATTATTTGTTAGTATTCGTAAGCGTTCCGGATAGCCCGTTCGGCGTTTCCGAAGTTATTAAAGAAGTTTTCGTCGTTATTCGATGGGTTAAAATGGAAGGTATATGGGCCGTAATTATCGCCCTTTTGGGTTAAAGCTAGCTTTAGTTTACGTATTAATTTTAGGGCTTTATTTGGAGCTTTTAAGGTGTATAGCTTGGGAACCGTCTTTTTCGGACGCCTTTTTTTACGTTTAATCTTTTTCGTTTCCTTATCCGTATTATCCTTTAAAACAACGTTATAATTTTTGTTTTTCATTTTAACGCCTTGTTTTTAACGGTGTTTTAAACGTTTCTGCATTAGTTACGGAAGCGATCGGATGATATCCTTAGGGTTTGAAGGTTGCCTTGGTTCTTTTAGGTTTTTATAAATTATAACGTACGGCGTAGTAAGTATTTTGCCGCTTTTTAATAACCATATTTTATAGTTATAAATCCTTTCGTAACCTAGTAACATCCCTTTAGCTTTTCGGGTCTTTAGTTTTTTTAACCTGGTTTTATAGTTTTTATCGATTAAGATTGTATATCTGTTACCGAAGATGCGGAAGTAATTATTGTTAGGTTTATATAATTATTTTTTAAAATTAAATACTTTTTTAAAGCATTCGATTGGTATTATGTTATTTATTGTAAATTGTCCAGTTTTGTTAATTATATGCGTTGTAACCTTTATAACGAAATTTTAGAAGCATATAAGGATTTTTATTTACGCGGAGGTTGTACGCGTTTCGTTTTGTAAGAATTGAATGCCTTTTTCCGTAACTCCGTTTTGATATTGGTTGTATAAGTTGGAAATTACCAGCTCGATATTTTTTATAACGTAGAAGTTTTTAATGATTATTATGCCGAATTCCCTGCCGCCGTTTAGGCGTAATGTTTGCATTTTTTTGCTTCGGCTTTTTGTATCGGGGGAAGTCGTTTTTAAACGTTTGGTTATTCGTATAATGTATGCATATAGCCTTTGCTGGGCCTCGTTTTTGGTTTTAAATAAATAGTATTTTCTGTAACGCGAAAGGTTATTTATAATAAGGCCGTAATAGGTCTTGTTTTTAATGCTGATAGGTTTAACGGACCTTATATTATATTAAATAATTTTTTTTACGTATAGTTTTCGTTTTTGGGGGTTTGTAAATGGTATTTTCCGTATTTTACCTTCGTTATACGTTATGTAAAGAAATAATTCCATATTTCCGGGGTTTATATCGATCCCCGTGAATCTTTTGATGGTTTAAATTAATCGTTTAATGCTGGGGTGGTAAAGGCGGCGGTGTTAAAAGATAAATTTCTTTATAACTTCGTCCGTTATAAAAACCTTTTTATTTTTAAGAGCGTTTATAAGCATTTGCTTTAGGTTATCGCCGTTTTTTTTACCGAATACTTTCCTTAGCCCGTGGCCTTATTGCCAATTCTCGTCATTTATGGGTTTTAAGGCCTTAATAATAGGTTCCGGCTTTTTATAAAGTTATAAGAAAAAGCCTTTCCGAGGTACGTTAATCGTTGTTAACTGGGATCTATTAGGGTTTATTAAGGTGTTTTTATTTAAGTAACCTTCCTTTTTGTAATATATTTTTTTAAAGAATATTTTTAGTGGGAAGTTATTAATGTATAGCGTATATTTTACCAAGGTTTCGTTATTTTTCTTTCGGGGATTTTTTAGGGCCTATTTTATTATTTTAACGAAAGTGGTTAGTATTAGTTTATTATTTGTTATAATGTAAATACCTTTGGATTTTATATTTAGGACAGTATTTTTTTCGAAATCCTTAATATTGTTCGTAATGTTAACGTTCGCTTTTAAATCTTAAAGTAACTTATTTTTATCGTTAATTATGGATGAATGGATATGAAAAAGTATAACGCTTTTTATAACGGTTACTTTAAGGGTTTTAATTATTAAAGCTTTAACGTATCCGACTGTTATAGCTTTAGCGCATTCGATTGTTATAGTTATTTTTTTGATAGTTGCTTTAGGGCATTTAGCCATTAAAAGCCTTATAGTTGATTTTTGTAATGTTTCATTATATTATTACATTAAGTCCTAAAGCTGCTGATTATCGGTTTAGGCGTTAAATGTTCCTTTATTAAAGCGATATACGTTTTTTAGGCCTTTAAGAATAAATTGCTTTTCGCCTTAACCATCTTCTTAAGTATCGCGAAAATTATTGTTTCGATTATTGTTGCTGTTATTGCTTCCTTAATATTAGCCCTTTTTATCTTTTTTTCCTTTGCCGTTCTTTTTTTTGGGGGGGCTTAGGGTAATCCTTGGCTAAGTGCTTATATTTGCCGTAATTAAAGTAAAGGGGATTTCCGTTTTTGTTTTATACGGGCTTGTTATTTTTGTTATTATTATTATCCTTACCTTTACCTTTTTGGGTATTATAAAATTTCCCGTTTTTTTTATTATTAAAACGGTTATGGAATTTATTATTAAAGTTGTTAATTAATTGCTAAAAGGAGTAATCCGTTTGGTATAGCATTAATTGTATTATTTTGTACTAGTTGTTAATGCGGTTTTTCATAATAGTAAGGAATATGGTAATGTATTTTTCGGTTCCGAGCTTTATGTTATAACTTTTAACTTTCCGAAAAAGCTTTTAAAATTTGGTGGTAAATTATATTAGGTTTTTACCGTCGTATGTGATCTTGTTTAGTTTTTTCCAAAAGAACCTTTGCCTGGCCTTACCTGTTACGGTATAAGTTTTTTGGAAGGTCCTTAATATTTTCGTTTTTTTTTTAATACTTGTAATTAATTTAAGGGGCGCCTTTTTACAGGTCTTGGTGATAACCTTGGTGAGACGTAGCTAATTTAATTATTTTAGCTTTATATTTTTCTTATAGTTAATCTTTTTAAGTGCAAGATTTAGCGCGTTATTTTAAAGCTTTAATTAGCTTAACCGAACAGGTAATTCTTTTTATCCAGCGTAAAATTAAAACGTTTTTAACGAAGTTTATTATTTTTATTATTGGACTTTTTTTTCTTTAAGCGTATACCTGCCCCGTTAAAGCTGTTTAAGCTGCTGGAGGAACCGGATAAACCGTTAAGGAAGTTGTTACGTTTTTTGTTACGCTTTTTTAGGAGAATTTAAGATAAGTTTGAAGATAAAAATAAAAACGAAAAACTGTTTGAATTATTAAGGTTGTTACGTACCATATTTTTTTCCTTAAATGGCTTTACCTTTTTACTTTTCGCTTTTTTTAGGGGGTCGGGTTTTTTAGTAGATTATTTCCTGGGCTTTATTTCGCCTTTTTTTAAGGGGTTAATTTTTTTTACGTCGCTTTTTTTTATTATAACGGGAGTTTTTTTCGAACTATTCGCCCGTATTTCGGGTTAAGCGTTTTGCGACGCTTTAGGCGTTTTCGCTTATGTACTTGTATTCCGCGATTTCGTTAGTTAAAATCCGTCCAGGAATTAAATTATTATTTCGTTTAGTTACATTATCAACTTTTTGGTTTCTCGGTTTTGGAGCTTTAATTTTTTTAACTTTCTTTTTTACTTATAAGTATTTATCTTTCCGTATTTTAACGTTCCGTTTGATATTACTTAAGTTATTACTTAAGGATATATAAAGCTTATTTAAATTTGATTTAGGATGTTATTTTTAAATAGGTAGGATTTTTGGCTTATTTGCTTTTAGTTATTGTTATTAAAGTAATAAATTATTTTTTACTAAAGATAGCTTTTATTTTTTCTTTTGCCTTTTTTTATTATAATACTTTTCGGGTAAAAGTACGCATTTAAGGAAAGGAAAAAAGTTATTATTTTGCTTCTGGCCCTTTATAAGGACAAAGCTCTTATCGGATAAGTTACTAATTATTAGTTCAGTAAGGAACTTTCCTAGGGTACGGCGTTAGCTTAATATCGTTAATTATTACTTGACTTTTTTCTTAAATCGTTAATTGAACGGCTTTCTTTTAAACCTTTTACTTTCTTTGATAATAACTTAGCTATTACCGCCATTAAATTGCAATTAATTACTTCGTATAACGTGTTAGATTATTAATAACCAAAAGATGCTACCATGTTAGCAGTCATAGTGATCAAATGCAGGAATCTGGCGTAACTTTTATGCGTTGGTTTTATGTGTTCTAAGAAAGGACAAATCTAGTCCGTGGGTAATCGCCCTTACATACATGATTGTGTGACAAAGGATCGTCTGAGGATAAAGGGTGTTCCAGGCAGCACTCCTGTAGCCTGGGCCCATAAAGCCAGCCAGCAGGCAACACCTGTACGTACCAATTGCCGACATTATTTCTTAATTTAAATTTATTATTTTATTTCGTCGAATCGGAAAATGATAATTAAAATTATAATATTAAGTTAAGGTTAATTAACGGCTTTTCCGTTAATAAAATTTATTACCGGAAGAACTTAAATATTAATAGGTTTTTTTTATTCCGTTATAACTGTATAAGGTTTAAAAGGGTAAATGGTTTAAGTTGTTAAATATATTAAGTTATGTCGTTAGGAATTTTAATTAATTGCTGTAATATAATAAGGGCTTTTATTTTCGTCGATTACTGGTAGTTGCTAGCGATTGCAAGATTTTAACCTTAATGTTTTTAGCTTAACTAGTAATAAAGTCGCCAAAAGCGCGAAAAGTTAAAAAAATAAATAGAATGCATGCTTGAGTATTAACAGCTTTAAACGTACGGATGAAATATAAAAGAAAAGGTAACTGTTATTAACATTTTTGTTTTTGTAGTATTTAACGCCGGGGGGTTGAGCCGCATAACGGCTATCCCAAAGCCTTCCTTAGGGCATATAAGGCGTGCTAAGCTAGGTAAAGCTATCTTTAACTAACCTATTTATAAGTATAAGCTTATTTAGCAGTTCTTATCCGTAAACGCGTCGCCGTTTTCAGCGTATTAAGCTGTATCCTTCCTTTTTCGTATAAAGGTAATGCCTAACGTTTTCCCACTTCCTTTAGCGGGAGTTTCAAAGGTTAAAGCCCAAATTATAGTTATAATAATTAGGTATGTCAGCTGGCTATCTGCCATATATTATGCGCCTAGGCGTATTAGTAAATATAAATTATCCCTTTTCCTTACCCCTTTTAATTCCCTTAGAAACGCTTAAAAGTATCCGCCGAATTCCCTATATCTAATTCAAAGAAAATCGCCAGGGCCCTAGGTAACTTTTGCCGTTATAAAATAATCGCTCCGTTTAAAGCGATATCCGGTAACGGTAACGGCTTTAATATAACCCCATTTTAATCTTTTCGCGTATAGATATCCCCGTAAAATCCCGTAATCCCGATATAATTCTTAAAGGTAATTAGGTTATTTATAAGCTTCCTTAAATAACAAGCCTTATCCTTAGGTCTTTATGAACGTATTTTCGGTTTTAATAGCTAATTTTCGAAAAAGGCGTTTGCCTTTTTATAATAAACTAAGTATTCGGGTGCTTTAAATTTACCGCAAGTATAATATAATTCGGCGTTATCGTATTTAAATTTCCGATGGTACCAGGTAAAGTTTTTATATCCCGTACGGAACGCCAAATAATGGTAAAAGGCCGGCCTTATTAAGCATTCCAGCTTATCGGGATAGCGTAAATAATACTTTAGTTTTTAAGCCCTATAACGTTATAAAAATTTGGTAAAAGCTGTTTTTTACTACGTTTTTCGTTACGCTTTATTTCGTAACTATGACGGCCAGTCCCATGTACAGGCTGGGTTAGATCAGGGGCTCGGGCCACGATGGCCCGAGCTTTCAGGTGGGACTTTGTCAGAGCTCTCGACGTTAGCAATCTGTTCTGAACTTCCTTTTTCTCTTTATCGAATATCGTTAGGTTAATGGGTGTATATTAAAATGTCTTAATTCTTCAATTGTACTCGCCGTAACATTATATTCGACCATTACCAAATCCGACAGTATACCGACGGATTTAGGTTTTTATTGTTATTATACCAAATTAAAACGAAACGCGGAACGATTATTAAAGTACTAATAATAGCCGGCAAAAAAAAAGCCGTTAACATACGTAAAGTCGTAACCTTTAAACCTTTAACGGTTAAACATAAAAAACCCGAAGGAAAATATAAAAACAAAATCCACGTCGACCCTAATACCTAAAGCGTTAACGATATAACGGACCGCGATATACCGATCGAAAATTTAAAAAAACAAGTTCGTTAATTAATAAAAAAGTTACGGGGTCGAAAAATTAAGATTAAAAAATAAAAAACGATTATTGTAAAATACGAAACGACGATCAGAACGAAAAATTACGTAATTATATAACAAGTATAACAAATAACGGAAATAACCATACGTTTTGCTTTACTGTTATTAATTAAAATCCTACGGTCGATTATTAATAATACGGGATAACGGAAAGGTGGCGATATTATCGTTTTAAAGGATGGGACCGACTTAACCGTTACCAATTAAATTATATTAATCTGAAACAAATTTTAAGATAAATTTTATAATTACCCGGACGAACCGAGCCAAATCCGATACGGACGGAGGAAATTCGAAGGTATTACGTTTAATCGTATAAGTATTTACCTTTAAAAGAGTAAAAACTTTAATTCGTTAAAATACTTTTTTAAGTTTCTCCGGAATAATATTAAGAACAAAAATCGGAAACGGAAAATAAAGAATTAATTTAATTTCGATAAAAAAAAATTAGTAACTTTATAAAACCGGCAAAACCTTCAAGAATTAATTTGTTACTTTTTAAAACGAATTATATAAAACGGCCTAATCCGAAAAAAATTAAAAAAAAATTACATATATTGTTTCCCCGAAACCTATAATTAAATACGTTAAAAGAAACCGAAAATAATTCGGTTAATTATGCAGAATTCGCCGAAACCGTCGAACGACTGGCATACGTCCTAAAAAGGAATATTTTTAATTTTAATGCTTAAATTAAAAAAAAAGGACGGGCGGCTAACGACGGGAACTACCGAGGTAAAAGAAATAACCGGAACGACTTTATTCGCCATAATAACATACCAGCTAGGAAAAATAATAATTCAGACGTTACTAATAAAGATACCTTATCGTTATTTACAACGAGGCGTAACGTTATAACAAATCCCCCGATAAAAATGGAAATATATACGTATTACGAATATAATAAAACGGATTATTTAAGCAAATATTATCCGATTAAAAAACCTACGGTTTATTAAATTAATTTAGGAAACGAACCATTATCTATAAATAAATTAAAAAACTAAGTCGCCGGGAGAAAAACTTTTACCCGGCGCCGTACGTATTTATTATCGATAAGAAAATAAGCTTAAATAAAGTGGTTAATAATAAATCCTTTTTGAAAACAATCTTTATTACCTATTACGGTTTAACTATCCTAATTCGCGCATTATAAAATATTAAAGCAAATATATATTTACTAATTCGGAAAGGATTTATCCAATAATTATTTTAATAATTCGGAATTCCCTTATCCCAAAAAAAACCTTTATAACGACCAATTTTATTAAAAGGATATACCGGAAAACAAAACGGATAAATTACCTTAACCTTATTAATAAACTATACTTTCGATAAACGACGATTTCGAAATATAACGTTTATAAAAATAAATATAAAACAAGATATTATCGTAAGCCGGAAATAATACAAAAAGTAACGGATTAAACTTAACTTAACTATACGGTTATTAAAGTAACCGAAAAATACGCCAGTTAAAACGATATACCTTTCGAAAGATATTATCGTAACTATTATATCGAATATATTTCGTTAAAAAAAACTTAAACGGTACGAATCTTAACCGATTCGAATATTATTAAAACTAAGGAATCATAAAATACGATAAAACGATAACATCCCGAAGATAAAAAGGAACCTATCCGGCAATCTTTAAGTTCAACAAAATAAACGTAAAAAAAACCCGGATGCACCTAACCCGATTAACTTTAACGCTATTGCAACCCAAGTTAAGATCGATATTACCGCAATTAATATAAAACGTTAAAAATATTTTAAAATAAAACATGAAAATAATAATTTTTAAACCGGTAAAATTATTATTACGGATATCGATAATACTATTAATTATATTAACGCTTTAAACGTTAACGATAAAAATATACGAGCTTTAATAAAACGAAAATGGCCACGTTACTTAAAGGACCTCGACGGGTTCTTTTCGAAAATAAATTCCGATAAACTTTTACCTTTTCGATCGGGAATCGACATAAAAATAAAACTTATAAAAAAACTATTAATACGGGTAACCCCTTTATATTAACTTTTAATCGAATAACTTAAAGTAATGAAAACCTTTATTTTAAAATATTAACGAAAAGGATTTATCGAATTTTATATAATCTTATATACCTTTCCCGTATTATTTGCGAAAAAGCCCGAAGGTGGCTGGAAGTTTTACGTAAATTACCGGAGGCTAAATAGTATTATTTAAAAAAATATATATCCCTTACCGCTAATCAATAAAACGTTTACCTAAATATCCAAAATAAAGGTGTTTACCAAACTGGATATTTGGCAAGCCTTTTATCGTATTAAGATAATACCTTAGGCCGAAAAGATAACGGTATTCCGGATCTGGTATGGTACGTATAAATAAAAGGTAATTTTTTTTTAGGTTTATAAATAAATTTATAACGTTTTAAAGGTATATTAATTCCGTATTAGGAAATTTATTAAATACGATTTACATTATATATATTAATAATATATTAATCTATTCGGAAAACGAAGAAAATTATAATAAGTACGTACGTATTATAATCGAAAAGCTTTAAGCCGTAAGCTTATAAGGCGATATTAAGAAAATCGAATACCGAGTTAAAAATATTAAATATTTCGGGTTTATTATATCGATTAATAAAATTCGAGTTAATCTTAAAAAGGTTACCGTTATTCGGGATTAGTAGGAACCGAAAAACTTAAAAAGTTTAAAGTTCTTTTTAAAGTTTTATAATTTTTACCGTCGCTTTATTTTAAATTTTGAAAAAATCGTATGGCCCCTTACTTTATTAACTCGAAAAAGGGCAAAGTTCTAATTTGGCTTTAGAAAACGGGTTTTCTTTAACGAATTAAAAAAAATATTATTATCCGCGTCCGTTTTTTATTATTACGACCCTTTCCGGAATACCAAATTCGAAACCGATTCGTCCGACAGTATAATAAGCGAAATATTAAGTTAATTTCAAGATAACGGATTTTATTATTTTATCGGATATTACTTAAAAACGATAAACGAAACGAAAGTAAACTATTTTATTTAAAATAAAAAAATGTTTGTTATTATTCGATTATTGGAAGAATAAATTGCCGAATTTATAAGTTTTTAATTTCCGTTCCTTATCGTTACGGATTACAAAGCTTTGGAATATTTTACGATTAAAAAATTATTAAAAGTTTAATAAATTACTTAATATTAAATATTTTCGGAATATAATTTTAGGATTACGTACCGCCTTGGCAAAAATAATATTGCTGCCGATACCTTATCGCGAAAAAGTAAGGATATTTTTATAATTAAGGAAAAGTAAAAAAAATACTATATTTAGGTTTTTATCGATTTTAAGGTAATAATTAACTTAATAACGGTAAGGGTTATATTTATTACATACTTGCAAAGTATTAATATTAATAATTTAACTATTATTATAAAATAACAAAAGTATTAAATACGGTTATTATTACGAAAATATAAACTTACCGACGTTATTATACGAGCTAACCGGGAAGAATCGAAAAACGGTAATTTCCGTATTTTAAGAAATTATTTTTATGTTCCAGAAAAGGATGGCGATAATAATTATTTACGTACGTTTTTAATATATAAAGTATATATTCTTAAGATAACGGTATACCCGGGTAAAACGAAGTTAAAAAAGTTTTTATAAATACGATATTTTTAGGAAAAAATGTTATCCGATATTAAGTAATATTTCCGGAATTATATAACCTATAGGAAAAATAAGGTATTTCGAGATAAAATGCCGGACTTATTTAAACCGTTCCTTATTCCGAACCGATTTTAATAACATATTTCCGTAGATAAAAAAAAAACACCTAAAAACGTTAAAGGGTTCGATTATGTTTAAGTATTTATTTATTACCTTAATAAAATGGTTACTTTTATTCCTGGGTTTAAAGGTAATATTATTAAGGTTTTCGCGAAACATTATTACGAACGTATATTTCCTATTTTTAAAACCCCGGAAACCATAGTATCGGACTATAAACCATAATTCGTTTCGTATTTTATAAAAAAAATGTATAAGCAAGCGGATATAAAGCAAAAATTATTAACCGTAGGGTACCCCTAAATAAATAATAATACAAAAATTATAAACCAATAAATAAATTAACGTTTAAAATTTTACGTTAACCATTTTTAAAACGATTAAAGTAACTATTTTTCCTTTATTAATTTTGTTTAAAATATTATGCCTTAAAAAAATATAAGGTTATCGTTTTACCAGGTTATTTTTGGATATATCCCGAAATTATCTTATAATTAAAAGGATTACGGATAAAGCCTAGATAATATACCGATAATACGACTTAATAAAGATTTAATTAAACGATTTATAAAAAAGGTTTATTAAGTATAATAATTAACGCAGAAAGAACTTTAATAAGCATAAAGGAAATAAATAATCCAAGCTAACAAAAAGCGTTAAATACCCAACTTTTAACGAAGTAATAATATTTACGTATCGAAAAAAAGGTAAATTACGGATCGCCCGAATATAAAACTCAATTATTAAAACGTTAATCCTTTCCTTATTAAGGGGATAAAGGGATATTCGTACAAATTTAAGTTACCAAAGATAATAAAAGTTTACGATATGCTCCATGCCGACCGATTACGGAAAGCTAATTCTGATCTGTTACTTAATTAAGTATAAAAATTACTGCCCCCAAAAATTATGCATGGTACCTAATAATAAAATGTTAACTTTATTAAAAATTCCCAATTATGTTAAGAAAGGTTAAAATACCAGGTTTAATAGACGGATTATGATATGGACAATAAATAATACCTAACTGAAAAATTTAAGGATACGTCAAAAGCGTTATTATAATTCCACGAAAAATATCTTAAAATGCCAGAACCGCCGGTACGGCTGGATAAATGGTTAAAGGCTACCGAGGAAAATAAAAAAGCGGTAACCCATAAGGATAATAATACGGCAGTTTCCAAGGGCTACAGGAAGATAAGGAGATATAAGCGCCTTTAGCACGCCTCGCAGGGTCGCTTCGGCATTAAGAAGGGGGTAATGTGACGGCCAGTTCCATGTATAGGCTGGGTTAGATCAGAAATTCGGGCCACGATGGCCCGAGCTTTCAGGTGGGACTTTGTCAGAGCTCTCGACGTCAGCAATCTGTTCTGAACTTCCTTCCTCTCTTTGTCGAGTATCGTTAAGTTAATGGGTGTACATTAGAATGTCTTAATTCTTCAATTGTGCTCGCCGTGACAGTAACCTTATCCTGGACTTGATTTTATAGGTTGTAATTATATAATCGTTATTAACGTTCTTTAATTTTAAGCCTGCCTTCGTTAACTTATTCGTTAGTTCGTTTTCTTTTACGCCGTAATGTTCTGGACTTTAGCATATCCCGACGTTATACGTATTCGCAACTATGTAAAATTTTAAGTATGTCCATTAGAAGGATATAATAGCATTCGCCTTAATCCTTTAAATCGTTTCCGTATTATCCAGGTAGACCTATATTTACTTCCGGTTAATCTCCGGTAGTTCCGTAACGACGTACTTTAATTCCTTTTAAGTTCTTATTACTTCCGTATCGAAAATAATAAAGTAAGGATCCAGGTGTTCGCATCCTGTACCGAAAAGTCGTTTATTTTGGTAAACCGCAAAGCCGTAGCCGACTTCCGTTTTATCCTGCGAGCCGTCCGAAAAGATGATAACGTCCTCCGGTAGCAGAGCTGCATACCAGGCCTCGAAAGCTGCGGCAGCTTCTTTTTGGTAAATCCTTGTATAAGGTCCTTTTTTAAACTAGGTAAGTACCTGGGGGGGACTAGGATAGGTCGTTATACGGGTAATAACATCCTTACCGTTACCTATATTTTAGTCTTGGGATTTTGCAAACCCTTTATCCCGCGTCCCTTAATAGTTTTAACCAGTTCGGTTTTTTAAATTAAAAGGTGCTTTTTGTCGACAGTTCGTAACCTATACGCAAATCTCCATAATGCGAGGTCCAGGGCTACCTATGCCGTCGGTAATCCCGAATCGCGATATAGGACGTCCGTAAGTGTTATTCTTTATATTGGCAGGGTAGCTTTAATAGCTAGGGTAAGAACCCGTTAGACTTTTCTTATATGCCAGCCAATCTTAACGTTAACCTTATTTTTTTTTACCTGCTTAATACGTTTTCCGTATTACGTTTCCGCGCCGTATAATGCCGTAAAAATAATATACGTAATTATAACTTTCCGTAATTCGGACGCCGGGGGTCCGTATTTCGTATTTGCTAGGTGCCGTATATATTGGGCAAATTATATTATTTTATTTGTCCTTTTTAAAACGTATCGCTTAAATATTAACTTTTTGTCAAATTATACTTTAAGCCACCTAAATACTAGCGTTTTATTACTGTTTTCCGGTTTCTTTACCGGGTAGATTATGAAGTTGTCGTCGACTACCACCGACGGGTCGTGTTCCTTCCGTATTTTAGTGATATATAATAGCTTGCACTTTTCTGGGGCGAAATAAACCCGGTTTTCTTTATTTTATTATAATACCTATTATACGTCCCGAGTTAGAAGTTGTACGTTTTTGTTAAATATCCTGGATGTTTTGTATAAATATAGATCGTCCGTATAACCGAATCTTAAGGTCCGGTCTTGTAATAGGAGTTTTGCAAGGTATAATATGTATAATACCGGGGAAAGTGGGGAACCTTAAGGTGTACCGTACCCGGATTTTCCTATCCGATAAGAAGGATTCCGTAAGACGGAGTACCGGTAGCGGCTAACCTTAGCGTCTCATTTTTTCCAGTAGGCGTTTTTGTAGCATGGCATTGAACGTTCCCTGTACGTTCATCGTGATTATGGAGATTTTTCGTTTGATTGCGAATGCCTGTTTCGTATCGTGTACGAAAAACGTTACCAAATCTATCGTTAATCGCTTAGGTAACGTTTTACCGTATTGTAGGTTAAAGATGTTGTTCGTTAAGGCGATTTACGTTAACCGTTTTGTTATTACCCTTTTTAGCCCTTTGCCGAGGTAAGAAAGTAGGGTTATGGGTTATTAAGACCTCGGCGACTCCTTATTCCTTTTCCTTACTTTAGGTATTATCGATACTTCGGCGTTCCGCCACGCGGCCGGAAAGTATGTAAGTTATAGCGTATTTTTAAAGACGTTCTTAACGTATTATTTGATTAACTTTTAACCAGCCTTTAAAAGTTTAACCGTAATGCCATTTATCTCGGGTAAGGTATTTAATACCTTTATAATATAAGCTTCGGTTTCCTTAAGTGTTACCGTAATATCCTAAGGTAACTAGCCGTTCCGTTAATTTATGTTTTTTAAAAAGTCGTAATTTAGGTTATTGTTTGTTAAAAATCGTTTTAGGATTTCCGTACGTAAAGCTTTAATTTTACCAAACGTATTTTTTATTACCTTATTTTTTACTTGTAACGGTAAAGATTTTAATCTGTACCTAAGTTTATATTAATTAATAATTTTATAAAATTTATTATCCGTAAAAGCCGTTTTGGTAATTTTCCGTTAATAATTTCTTTTAGCCTTACGGATAACCGATAAGAATTGCCGATATTCGTTCGTATAATTTCGGTTTAAATTATTTTGATTCGTACGTTATTTATATGTTTCCGAATTTTTATAAATACGGTAAGCGTTTTGGTAATTTTACGTTTATTATAGCGCCCGGTATTCTCGGTTTATTACCGGCTTACTTATTACTTTTATCGCTAGCTGGAAAATCGAAATGATAGCTTTTACCCGGGAATCCAGCTTTTCCGGCGAGGCTACCGGGCCCGTCTCCGGTAAGGAGGTTACATCCGTTACGATTAGGTTCGTAAACTTATTTAGGTTCGGCTTTGATATCCGTAATCGGTATTATTCTTATTTTTTCTTGCTTTTACCCGGGATAATTATTAAAAGCGTAAAGTAATCCGATTTAAAGTTAAGGTTATTATATAAGGAGGTTTCCGTAAAGGGGATATTAAAAAAGATAAGGTTTAATACGTACCCCGCTTTATGCGTAAACTTATCGGGTATGCCTATATAAACTATCCCGTTAATAATAAGTTATTATACGATATTTTTCCTTTTATTTTTTCTTTTAATTTTTAGTTCGAAATACGGATATTATATATTTTAATTATTTTTTATTAAGCAGTTATCCAGCGGTATTAGGTTAATAACGTAATTAACCGTTACGTCCGTACGGGGTTTTTGGTACGTATTAAGTATAAGGTACCTATTAACGTTTAACCATAGCAAGTTTCGAAAGTAAACTGGTCGTCGTTGCTATACCGCTAAGTAACGTCTTTTTTTAACCTACGTTATAACCTAGGGCCTTTTTTTTTCGTTTGTCCAGTTATTTATTAGTACGTAAAAGCTAATCCTGGATAGTTTTATATTTTTGTATTTTCTTTTATTTAAAGCTTTTATACTTAGATTATATTTATATCTTAAGTTTAGCATAACTTTAATAAGGTAATATATAATGTTAAGGTATTGCAAGTATTATATTAAGCTACGTATAGGTTACGTGATTTCGGTAGTTCGCCTTTATCCGTACGGCGCCGCCGGCGCCCCTATTTCCGTTTATTTCCCGTTATTATACGGAGGGGGTGGTTTAGGCATTCGTTACCTTGGCTTTTATGGCCAGGTGTAAGCGTAAGCTGTGTTAGTTGGTGCTAATTATTACGGTATTTCGTGCCCTAGGGCGGGGTAAGCGATTTTTTATGGCCATTTCGATAGATATTTTAACGTTACCGTCACCTTCGGTATCCGTTGATTTTGACGCTGCAGTTAGCTCTGATCCGGAGCTGTACGTTTTTGAAAGTATATGAATAAACCTGGACCCTATAAAGGTCGTTCCGTTATGGGTCCTTTTTCTGCCGCTAGCTGTCTAGCTTAATTATGGTCTATCGGGCTCTTTTGCTATAGGGTAAGGCGGTTTCCCATCTTTCGTGGTTTATCCTTATTCTGGTATAATTTTTTTCTCCCTATATCTTTTGGTTCCCGCTTTCCGGACGTTCTTTAGTTCGTTTTTCGTTAGCCGTATTAATTATTTTTTAATTTACGTAAGGGCAGCCGCGTAATTTTCGTATTTTGCCTAAAAAAATTTTAATAATTCGCGTATTTAAAGGGCCGGTTATATTCGCCTTCCGGGTATTAATTCAACTTATTTTTATAATTATTATATCGCGTAATTCGTTAATACCGTCTTTTAATGTAATACTTTTAGCATTTTAAGTTATATAATTCGGTTATCGGTTTTTTCGTTATTAATTTAAATTACCCGTTAATATTAAAAAGTTTAAAAAATTTAATTAAAGTTAAAAAAATTTTCCAGGTTCCGCGGTTAATTATAAGGTCGGGCCCGTATTTTAACGGCTTATAATTAATAAGCCGATATTTAGTTTATACGTAAACTTTATTATAAATAACGTTTTACGTATTAATAACGCGTTTCGTATTAATATAATCCGGAAAAATATACGGTACGTTCGGTACTGCATAAATATATTATTATTCCGGTACTTAAATATTATCGGCGTTTATAATTTTATTTAAACGTTATTTTACGTCCGGTTCGAAAAGCATATCCCGGATTTGTTTGGTAATTAATTTAATAAATTAGCCCGTATTCGTGGCCGTAATATTCGAAATATCCGGCAATTATAGCCTTAAATTTTCGAATTTTTTATATATAATAATCCTTAACGTAAAAAGCTGCTTTTTATAGGCCCGCCGTTTTTCGCTTAAATGGATTAAAATTTTGTTATCTTTTTTATTAAAAGACCAGAATACGATAAAGCTAGTTTTGGTAATTAATTTGGCAATTTTTATACCGTTACTTAGGTTAAAGCTATACCTTAATTTAGTT
This sequence comes from Monosporascus ibericus, assembly GCA_004154915.1. Taxonomy (NCBI): domain Eukaryota; kingdom Fungi; phylum Ascomycota; class Sordariomycetes; order Xylariales; genus Monosporascus; species Monosporascus ibericus. The sequence continues at coordinate 59,672 of QJNU01000329.1, forward strand.
ATATTAATTTAGGAAATTTGTTTACTTTTCGTTTCCGAATTAGTTAATTATGAGCTTAATAACGGTATGGGGGCGTAAAGCATCCCGTTAAAGGTCGAAAAAACTGCCGTATTAAGGTAACCGACGAATATTTCGATAAAAAATTTTGCTTTTATTTTATAATTCGTTTAATAATTACTTTTATAATTTTTAACGAACAAATCTAGGTATCCGGTTAAATCCTTAATAATTTATTTCTTAACTTGGATTTATTGTTTCATTTCGTCGAATCGAAAGGTAATAGTTAAAGTTATAATATCGGGTTAAAGTTAATTAATGGCTTTTCCGTTAATAAGGTTTATTACCGGAAAAACTTAGATATTAATAAGTTTTTTCTTTTTATTCCGTTATAATTATACGAAATTTAAGGAAGTAAATGGTTTAAGTTGTTAAGTATATTAAGTTATATCGTTAGGAACCTTAATTGGTTGCTATGGTATGGTAAAAGCTTCCATTTTTGTCGATTGCTGGTGGTTGCCAGCGATCGCAAGATTTTAGCCTTGGTGTTATGACCTAACGGTCTTGGCTACAACACAAACGGTCGGACCTCCCAAGGGAGTTAGCCCCGACCTAAGGCAAGAGGTCACGTGACTGACTTAAAGGACTCAAAGGGCCAAACCCCTTAAGCTCCTTAAGCTACCACACGGGCTTAAAAGGCTTAACGACCTTAAAGGTTTAAGCCGTTTAAGCATCTCGAATTAAGATAAGGATATATACATTCGCTTTTACCATAACTTAGATAAATTATCAGCTTGTAATATAACTTGGTTACCTAGATTACCTTTAATAATTTGCTATTATTAAACGTAATTATTAAACGTATTATTACTTAATTTCCTATAATATTACTATTAATATAAACCGTACGACTAAGTTTAATAATTGGTTAAACCTTTTAACCGTTATACGTTATAAACTTTTATTTAGTAGTATTATTAGACTTTAAATAATACCATTAACATTATATTTTCCAGTAAGTAACCCGCTTTTAAGAAAACCTTTTAAGTACTTAAGGATAACCTTATGGATTCCGATAACGAAAAAATTCGATTTAATCTTTTTTAGGAAAAAACCTTACGCCGACTTAATTAATTAATTAACGCGGTTATTTAGCTTACTAACGATAAGATTAAGCTTACTAGTATCCTTAAAAAAACTCGCGAATAGTTAGAAACCCAAAAAGTTAAGCTAGCAAGATAAGCGAGCATAAAGCAACCCGATTAACCGGATTAGTTAGCCTAGCTAGCATAACCTGCCTAAATAACTCACGGCAAAAAATCCGGAAAAGTTTTAAAGCTTACCAAGCTTACCCCTTTCGACGGAATTACCACCAAGCTATAATAGTTCTTTACGGAATGCCGTATTTACTTTAAGTATTTTCTTATTAAACTTATAACGTTTATTTTTCGAATTTAGTTTGCCGTAAAACAGTTAACCGAAAACGCAGTTATTTAATTTAAATTTATCTTACGTAAGTAAGTTACCAAACCTTCTTAATAAAAATCCGTAAAAATAATAATTATTTATAATAATTACGAAAGATTTAAGAAAAAGTTAAAAAAGATATTTGGAATAATAAACGAAAAAATTAAAACCGAAAAAAAGATTAAGGATTTAAAGTAAAAAAGATTAGCTTTTAAATACGGTAACTTTTTTATTTAACTAGCTTCGAAAATTAATTAAAAATAAAAGATATTAATAATTATATATTTTTAACGGCTTAAAAAAAGAAGTATAAAAAAATTATTTAAGGATAAACGCCCCGAAGAGTTAGTAAATTATATCGCCATAATAATCAAGATCGACGATCAGCAATATACTTAAAGGATTCGATATTTTAAGAACCGACAAAATAATAAGCTAAGGTACCCTTTTAATACCAGCATTTTATAAAGAACTAATACGTCCTATAAAATAGCACCAGAACCTATAGAATTAGGCGCAGTTTAATAACGTAACCCGCGTATTATTAAATGCTTTAATTGTAATAAGATGGGATATAAAGCCTATTAATATAAGGTACTTAAAAAGTTACGATAAAATACCTGGATATTAATTCCTTAGGGACCTTTTCGAAATAATTAAGAAAACGATAATAAATTAATTAATATAATTAAGATTAGGGATAATTATAATCCCCTTAAGGAAGTATAATAAAAATTATAAAAGGTAAAAAAGTTATTTTAAATAATTATTTAAAAATAGCGAACCTTTATTATAGGACCTATAGTAACCTAATAACTAAAAAAATACGATAAATAAAAAAAGCTTTTAAAAAATAAGTTATTTTTCCGTTCTTAAAAGAAACGGCGATAGCGGTACGAATAATTAAAACTTAACGCATAAATTAAGAAATATTAAGGTTAAGATAAAACCCTATTACCAAAATAACCAGACCGACATAAAAAACTTTATGGCATTTAATATAAACGCACTTATTACTTAAAATATATAAAAAAAACGGTATATTAAAATATGCCTTACGTAAATATATAACCAAAAATTCGATTTCCATAATTAAATCGGGAAAGACCTTAAGGATTAACGATAATACAAATATTTAAAAACGTTCGCCTTAAAAAATATTATCAATATTATTATAACTGCAATAAACTGGCCCGAAGGAAAAAGTTACTTTAACGAAAATTTTATATGCTATTACGGTTGGTATAATCATAAAACAAAAAAAGAATGGATTTATTAAATAATTATAAAGGTATTACTGGAAGTAGTTAATAACTTAAACTTCCGCTTAATTTTTACGAATAACCCGGAGGAGTAATAAGAAATTAAATACGAAATAAAAAAAAGGAATAAAAAAATAAGGCAATATGACGCCTAGTTCCAAGTACGACAGGAGGGACAAAAAACCCCCGAACCAAAATATATCATTAAAGAAAACTTCCAAACGTAAGTCCTTTTATTCGAAGTTACCTTACGCCGATAAGAAGGATAGCTAAAGTAATTAAAAACCTTTAACGTATAAAATTAAAAGCGCATTAAGGCGTTAAAAAATAAATTAAAAAACGAACGCCACCTATAAGAAAGCCGCAGGATGGTAAAACCCGGAAAAGCCAGTAGGAGCTTTCCAAAAGGGCTTTAAATACGACGATAAAAACCAAAAATGACCTTATTACTTTACAAGTACGAATTAGGACATATTGGTTTACCGCATTTATGGATTACGGAATAATAAAAGGTAACTATATTACGCCAAATATGGTTAACCGATTTCGACTACCATAAAAGGAAAAGATAAAACCTTATATTGCCGAAAACGTAAAAAATTAAGTATTCGCTTATAATAACGGGAAAATCAGCCGCAAAATTAATTACCTTAAGATTTTTATTAATAAACGAAACCAGATAACAGATTTCGATATCGTTTTAATAAGGAATTACGATATAATTTTCGGAAAATTATAGCTATATTAATATAATCTTTTAATCGATTAAATAACTAGTTAAGTAAAGTTCGCTTTATATCCATTTAATAAAAAGAAGCAAAATACGAAAAGATTTTAATATTCGATCGAAAATAACGATAAATGTAGGTATAAGGATACGATAAAAACCTTATTACTTATAGGAATAAGATATAAGAAAGAATAAAAGCATTATAAAAGGATATAACGTATTATCGTTATTATCAGAACAAAGTTACGAGAAATAAATGATTATTTATAGCATTAGCTTTTAAAGCCAGAGATTATGGCTAACGTATTTTTATAATATTATAAATATAAACGATTATTTCGTAAGGAACTTAAAACGAAATTATTAGAACATAACGAATGGAATTACGAGATAATCCTTAAAGACGGAATATTGATTAGATTTTATCTAATCTGCAACCTTAATAAGATAAAATTATAAGCATTACGCGAATATTTTAAAAATAAGTTTCGGAAAAGTTATATACGACGTTTTAATTTATTAACTAAATACCCTATATTTTTCGTATTAAGGAAAAACGGAAAGTTACGTTTAATTATCGATTATAGGCAGCTAAACGATATTACGAGTAAAAACAAAATACCGTTACCCTTAATTAACGAAATAAAGGATCGCTTTTACGGAATTAATTAATTTATAAGCCTAAACTTTAAAAAAAGATATAATTAAATTCGCATTAAGTTAAAATACGAATAAAAGATAGCCTTTAAAACGAAGTACGGACTTTTTAAATATTTCGTTATATTTTTCGAACTTACGAACATATTAATAACTTTTTAACGGATAATTAATTACGTACTTAAAGAATACTTAAATATTTTCGTTATTTATTACCTTGACGATATTCTTATTTATTCGAAAAATAAAAAAAAATATGTAAAATACGTTTATATAATTCTTTAAGCCTTATAAAACGTTAACTTCTTATTTAATAATAAAAAAAGCTAATTCCATACGTAAAAAATGGAATTTTTAAAACATATTATCACCCCAGGATGCATTAAGATGGACCTTAAAAAAATCGCTACAGTACAAAAATGAAAAACGCCTATTATAATTAAGGAAGTATAAGCCTTTTTCGGATTCGTTAATTATTACAGAAAGTTTATTCGAAACTTTAATAAAATAGCTACACCATTATTTAACCTAACGAAAAAAGGAAATAAGTTTTTTTAGTTAACAAAAACAAAAATAGCTTTTTAAAAAATTAAAAATATAATTATTAACGAGCTAATATTGATTATATATAACCCAAGCCGCCTAGTTAAGCTTAAAACTAACGCTTCGGATTACGCTTTAAGCGTAATAACAGGATACCGCGATAATTAAGGCTATTTATACCTTATCGCCTTTTACTTTTATAAATTAAAAAAAACAAAGTTAAATTACGCCATTCCCGATAAAAGATTTATGGCTATCGTTAAGGCCTTTCGAGAATTTAAACATTATCTTAAGGGAAACCTTTACCAGGTTAAGGTATATACCGATTATAAGAACTTTATACGCTTTATCACCACCAGAGAACTTACAGGACGATAATTACGTTACGCCGAAGAACTAGCAAAATATAACTTTATTATTATTTATTAAAAAGGATTAAAAAATAGCAAAATAAACGTACTTAATCGAAAACCAAACCTCGAAAAAAAGGTAATTAAGATTAACCACCAGATCTTCGACATTATACTAAAAGGATACCTATAATTACGACAGATAACAATAATTAAAATAACATTTTTCGATTTATATTAGAAAATTTAGGAATATAACGATAACTTACTTAAGGACCAAAGAATAAAAAAAACATAAGTTTTAGAAAAATATTAGGAAATATTAGTAAGAAATATATACGAGCATTAGCTATACGGATACCTAGGGATTCACAAAACCTTAAAGTAATTATAACGTATTTATTACTTTTTTAAAATAAAATCAGTAATAAAGAAAATACGATAATAATGCCATATTTGTAATAAGGCAAAAGCTCGACGACATAAGCTATACGGAAAATTATAACCATTACCAGTCGCAAAGCGACCATAGGATTTAATTATTTTTGACTTTATTATCAAATTTCCATTTTTAAAAAACCTAATTATAAGCATATATTACGATAGCATTTTCGTAATCGTTAATTAATTTACCAAATTTCTTTACTTTTTACCATATAATCAAAATATAAACGTAAAATAATTGGCCTATATCTTTTTAAAACATATCTTAAAAGTACACGGATTATTAACGGAAATTATTTTAAATAAAGGAATAATATTTACTTTAAAATTTTAGTAAAGATTTATAATTTAATTAGGCTTAAATCATAAATTATCCAACATATTTAAACCTTAAACAAATAAATAAATGGAAAGAATTAATTAAATATTGGAAACTTATTTATAATATTATATTAACTACGAATAAAACGATTAAATTTAAAAGTTACCTATTATTTAATTAACCTATAATACCAGTTATTACGAAAGCACCAAAATAATTCCAGCAAACGCCAACTTTAATTTCATATTAAAAGTTTACAGAAATATACGTAAAGGCCTTATTAACGTTAAAGTAATTCTTATATCAAAATAATTTAAATAATTATATATAAAAATAAAAACAAAATTTAAATTCGTACGTAATTAAATAAAGAAATATTATAACCAAAAAAGGTTAAAAGGATTAATTTTCCGGAAAGGAAAAATGGTTTACTTAGTTATTAAAAATATCCAAATTAAGCGACTAAATAAAAAACTTAACTTTAAATATATCGGATCATATAAGATTATTAAGAAAATTTCAGAAAATAATTATTAATTAAAATTACCCCCTAAAGTTAAACTTTATCCAGTTTTTTATATTTCCTTATTCGAATTAATAACAAATATTATTAAAGTTAACATAAAATATAAAAAAAAGGCAAAAAAAGATACGTTAATATATGAAATAAAGAAAATCTTAAACATACGAAAAAAAAACGGATTTACCGAATACCTGATTAAATGGAAAAATTACCCAGATTCCGAAAATACCTAAGAACCCGCTAAAAACCTTATAAACGCCTAGCGCCTATTAAGGAACTTTTACCAGTAACGACGGGTACACCCTAGTCCGCAATCGATTAATTAATAGGTTTAAACTAATCGACCGGATCTACGACCTGGTTTGACGTGACCGCGGCAACCGCCGCTTTTAACTGTTCCCGTTTTTTTTTTAACCGTTCGAACTTCTTTATAGCCTTCGCATTTTTGATGCCATAACGAAGCATCTTAATACCCCGTTAACAAAAAAATCGTTTTTGTTTTTGCAAACGGTTAAGCTTATTCGTAATAGCCTATAACGTTTTCCGAGTTTGCTTTTTCTTACGTTTTAAACGATCCTTTTCGTTAAGAAGTTTTTGGTACTTTAGTTTTAAGGGCCCGAAAATATTATACGGATTACTATAACGAACGTATCGTACGTATTTTACGGAATTATAAGCGACCTTGCAGTCCGTATTTTCCTTTTTATAACGAAAACAAAAAGGTATAGTAAAACCAAAACGATTAATACGTTTTAAAAGAATTAAAACGTTAATACGTTAACGAAAATAACGTTTTTTAATACGACCCGATATTATGAGTATGAAAAAGGAAAAGTTATTTACCAGAATTAACGGATAAATAAATTAATTTTTAAAGGTAAAAATTTTAAAAGGAAGAAATCGTATTATAACTTAACGGTTTTAGCTATAACATAAACGGTCGGACCTCTTAAAGGAGTTAATCCCGATTTAAGGCAAAAGGTTACGTAACTAATTTAAAAAACTTAAAAGGCCAAGCCTTTTAAGCTCCTTAAGCTACCATACGGGCTTAAAAAGCTTAACGACCTTAAGGGTTTAAGCCGCTTAAGTACCTCGAGCCAAAATAAGGATATATACACTTGCTCTTACCATAGCTTAAATAAATCACCAGCTTATAATATAATTTGGTTACCCAGATTACCCTTAACAATCTGCTATTACCAGACGTAACTATTAAACGTATCATTGCTCAGTTTCCCACGATACTACTGCCAACATAAACCGTACGACTAGGTTTAATAATTGGTTAAACCCCTTAGCCGTCACACTTGGTGTTTTTGGCTTAGCTAGTGGCGAAGTCGCCAAAAGCGCCAAGAGTTAAAAAATTAAATGTGATATACGCTTAAGTACTAACAGCTTTAAACGTACGGATGAAATATAGAAGAAAAGGTGACTGCTGCTAACATAAACCGTACGACTAGGTTTAATAGTTGGTTAAACCGATCAGCCATCACAGTTCTAATAGTTGTCTAAACCGACCAGCCGTTACACATAATGGATCGGGTTGTATTGCTTTCAACTCTGATCGTAATCCTTCCGAAATCTTACCTAGCGGCAGAGAATCATAAGGAGAACGGTTCTAATGTAGGTTTCATAGGAGACAAGTCCACAGCTCGTAGAGACAGTATACCCTAGATTTAAAGCGGCCATCGAAGAGGTCGAATCGTATGCCAAATCGGTAGACGGCAACATTTGAGTTCCGGTATCTGAACTACTGCGACTCCTCGCGGAACCCCCTCGGAAGCTACGGAAAGGAAAACATCAAGAAGCTGCGAGATGCAGCAGCGAAATACGATCCGGACGGCGTTTTCCCAAAGAGGGTTCCGGGAGGCCTCAAGATATCTAAGGCGAGAGAATAAAGGGCTCACAACTGCTGTTGGCATAATATGTGCAGCGCTGCTCTGTGGGCAGGGGAACAATGCGTATAGAAAATACAAACCGTCAACGGTACTTGGTTTCAAAAATAAGTTAGATGAATTCTATGCCAAGTGCCTGGCCAGGGAGGGCAGGGGACTTCACAACCATGTCCACGGAAATGTGGGTCTAATTACCCCTATTCTAACCCCTATTCCAACTGCTCTCGGAGGCTGCTATATACTTCAGTCAACATGTAAATAATCCAGCTGTTGCAATCCAGCGCTCTGTTATCGCAGCAGGAGAGACCAATCTGGATTATTGAGGGGGCAAATGGCCTTAGAAGGAGTGCGAACTCTACCACGCCGTCGTCGCTGTTGCGTTCTTCGTGCCGCCAAGGGGCCTAGTATCAAGCCTACGCACATCGAGGTGAGGTCGGACCAGCCGATTCTAGGGATTCTCCATTAGCTTCTGGTCCATCCCGCTGGAAACGCACTACGATTAAGTAGGTGATACTAAGTAGGTAACTTCATGGGAGATTGAGCCTCCCTCACTTCACCAGATCCGAGTATTTCGACACCTCACGACTGATGTAAAGTTGAACCGCCATGACTACATCTAAGTGTCTCTCTTTCGCATCATTTTTCATTAAGAATCGCGACCACATCATCCTTGCTAATGATCGTCTCCGACACGGAAGGATATGCTTGCCGTCATATCATCTCGGTTCCAATCACTCCCAGATGGACCGCGTTGGTATGGCGCGTCGTTAAGGCTGCATTCCCTGGTACATTAGTGGTATCCTGGGAAGCTATGCGTTAACCGCAGGCACTATGCTGTCCTTCTGGTAATATACCTATACCATGCAGAGGCGCCTACTCCGCGGTGGTCAACCTGGCTCAAAACCCAAGAGCCAATAGGCGCGTCTCGAAACAAGTAATTATGACCTCTAAGTTATTCGGTGGCCCCCATATGACATTCCTGCAGACGAAAGCTACGGCCATTAACAGGCTGGCTTGGCGGCGAGAGGTCAGTGGAGTCATTGCCAACCGGTTGTGTGATAATAAAAGGCCTTGAGGTTGACTGGACGAGCATCTGAAGGTAAGATTCGGGTACAATGCTCTGGGAATCAGCTCCATGCTAATCTATGGCAGTGTGCTGCATGTAGAGATCAGCAACGTTGAGGTGGCTACTTCGCCATTCTTCGAACAATACCCCACGCTAGCATGGACGTCTTAGTCAGAGTATAGGTATCGTCTTATAAATATCCGTTGATAATTAATACAGGCTTAAGGACTTTCCCTAAAATGGGACAAAGTCATGCAGTCTCCCGAAATGAGGACCTTGATGGCCTACAAACCCTTTCTCGATGAATAGAGCGACAATGACAATGGTTTCCCGAGTGAATAATAGGGTCAGGAGGAGTCACCTATGAATCGGACTTACCATACAAGTGGGGAACGGTAACTTAGGAATTTATATATGGTGGGACCTGGTTGTGGAAATGAAAACCGCAATTGGTCCTCATCATCAGCCTTCTCAGTGGTCAAGTCGCAATCGACCAATCCAGACCTCCTACCTTACTTACCTCTGGACCCCCCCTCGCTTCCCCATCATGTTCCGAGTTCTGGGTTTCCTCACTGGCGGGAAATCGCCTAAGAGAAGCGATGTTTCCGAAGACGACCTACATGCGGATACCCTGGGTGGTGCAGACCGGGCCAGACTGGAATGGGCCAGCCAACGGAAGGCCAAGGGAATAACCATGGAACTTCTTAAAATACATTCCCGGCTGGCCAGGCTCTCCGACTTCCAGCCGGGGAAGGAAACCAACGAGATCTTCAGTCGTCTAGTGTCGCTCTGTTGTGAAATCCATGACACGGAAACAATCGACAGGGTAAGAGACATTGTCTATTAATGGGAAGTAGCAGTCCCGCAGAGAGTGGCTACACTGACAATTTCCGCCAGGTCTTCCGAGATGGCATGGTCCAGGCCATACTTCCTCCCCTGCGGAAGATGTGCTCGGACGCCGAGTACTGCCTCGAGGACCACTGGGCGAAGCACATCACCGCAGCGCCGAGCACCGATGAGGCTATCAGGCGTCTCAAGAGCTTCACGTACTACAGAAACTACGAAGACCTGACCCGGCATGAGATCTGCGCGATGCTTTCCGCGCATCCGGTTCTCCCTGGAAAGGTCGCTTTCATCGGCTCCGGACCGCTCCCGTTGACGTCCTTGTGCTTCCTCGAGGCCCTCAAAAAAAGAGCCCTGCCGGGGAATCGCGCAGACTCCGAGGACGTACGGTATCCCGCAAACCAGTCTTTGATCCCTGAGATCCTCAACATCGACCGGGATGGCGCCGCGGTTGAATCCGCTTCCGTCATGTGCGCCAAGCTTGGCTCTTTGGGGGAGGGCATGAAGTTTCAGTGTGCGCCGGCCGGAGGCGAGGCGTTGGATCTACACGATTTTGACGTCGTCTGCATCGCCGCCCTTGTAGGGGGTTCACAGAACGAAAAGGAGGGGCTACTGCGTAGGGTCGCGGCAAAAATGAGAGAGGGCGCGCTGATTATCATGCGGACCAGCTGGGGCCTCAGATCCTGTCTATATCCGGTAGGTTTGATATTGTGTTGCGTTGAAAATTGTTGACTGGTTGTGCTGAAACAATGGTTAGGAAATCGACATGGCCACCGAGGAGATGTTACAGAGAGTGGAGATCTGCTCCGTGGTGCACCCGTACGGAAGTGTGGTGAATTCGATCATCGTGGCCAGAATAAGGACCCGCCCAAAGCTTAACGGAGACGCGAATGGAAGTATACCGTTCATTACTACTTTGGTCTGTTAATGTGCGAGCGAGCGAGTAGGCGAGGAGAGGTCGCTTTTGGCCATGGCAGATAGGATAGCCCGCATCTATACATACTGAGTAGTCAAGAGAGTTAGCACACTCGCATGTATAATACGAGGACATATTTGGCCAGGTGCCGAGTCGAAACATGAAAAACATGGCTGCGATTCACCCGTCTGACAGATGCACGTTCTTCGCATTAGGTCGCATACCTCGGTGTGACTGAAGACCGGTTTCTGACGTTAGAGCCCAATTAGGTCATAGAAGAGTAGCAAATATCAGGATAGTTCAAACTACGTCAGATAAAGGGGGTTAGCGTAAATAGGGTAATTTGCAACCGGCAATATCAGTCAATTGGCAGATGGGATCAAGATGACACCAAATGTTCGCAACAATTCACCTAGCTAGGATAGAATAGCTCACGAGCTACATCTTCAGCAAAGATAACCTAGAGACACTTCCAGTGGGCGGCTGAATAATCTGCGAGATGGATTCCGACTACAATCCCAATGCGGTCACTTACCGTCTCCCTGCTCAAATGTGCACAGCTACCTGCATTAACACGTCCCTAGGTATACCAGCCTACAAAAAGAAAAGTCATCCCATTTGGGAGATGCGGTGTGCTTGCTGTAATGGTAGTGATAGATTCTCGAATAGACTAGTCAACGCTAATGCTTTCCTATAACACCGCCCGATGCAGCCAATCATATGTAATACACAAACACATACCCACACTTCCATCCCCCTTCCAATATATACCAGCAATGCCGATATCTAACCTAGCTAGATAGATCGAACGTCGCACTCTCTCTTCCCTTACGCGCTGACGCGCTGTTGATCATCCATACCCATAGCGCCAGCCAGGTCGAAAGTCTCGCCGAAGTCCAAGCCCCGGAACCCCTCTTCGACAGACCAGGCGCGGCCCCGCTCGGGGGGGTTCAGGAACTCGCAGGCGCGGCCGACGACGAGCAGGCCGGGCGGCCGACTGCCCTCCTGCTCGACGGCCTCTACGACGCGGTCGAGCGTCGTGCGGATGACGCGCTGGTCTGGGCAGCTGGCGCGCTCGACGACAGCGCAGGGCGTGGCGCGGGGCCAGAGGACACGAGTCGGTTTCGCTGCCGCAGGTGAAGGCGGTACACCGGTGTTCCCTACTTCTTCTTTTTGTTGGTCCTGTTGTTGTAGTTGTTGTCCTTTGATACCTCCGACCTCCGCTTCCGTGAACGCGGTGAGTTCGGCAACGAGGCCGGCGATGCGGTGCAACGCCATGAGGAAGACGACAGTGCGGGAGGGGATGAACTCGGGCGGGTCGGGAGCGCGGCCCTTCTTGCCCGTGCCGGTGCAGACGAGGACCTGGTCGGCGACGTCGCGTTGGGTAGGCGGGATTCCGGCGAACAGGGGCGCAGAGAGCGCCGAGGTGACGCCGGGGAGGACGACCACCCTGTCGCCGAGCCCCGCGGCGCGGAAGTACGCCACCTCCTCGCCGCCGCGCCCGTACACATAAGGGTCCCCTTGCTTGAGGCGCAATACGACGCGGCCCTCCCGCGCGGCGCGCGCCGCCTGTTCGTGCAATTCGTCTTGCGCCGCGTCCGCGTTGCCGGGGAACTTGCGCGCGATACGCACGGGCGTCCGCCGCGGGACCAGGTCCAGCACCCCCGCAGGAACAAGCTTATCCGCGAGCACGAGGTCCGCCGCTTGAATCGCCCGGTACGTCGCCCGCGTCAGCAGGTCCGGATGGCCCGGCCCCGAGCCCGCGAGGATGATGCGCCCGCGGGAGGCCAGATTGGTGGTCGGTGAGGCGGGCGCCGGTCGGCCTATTACGGACTCGCTTGCCCCTGAGCCCGAGTAAGACTTCAACACCGCATCCACGTCCTCGTCCGTGATAGCGGCGAGCCGCTTCAGAGGCCAGTACTCGCAGACCTGGCTGAGCCAGCGCATGCGCCTGTTCTTGGCGGCGTCGAGGTCGGCCTCGGTGATGAGCCGGTTGAAGCTCGCGGACTGGTCGACCGATTCTTCGAGGTCGTCCACACCATCGGCGGCGAGCGCGCTGTGCAGAAGGTGGTCCTCCTCGTGGATCTTCCTCCGCGCCTCGCCCAGCCGCAGACACGCGCTCCCCAAGTTCGGCGGAAGCGACGACGCGATCTCGCGGCGTATCCGCGACGCGAGCTTGCACCCCCGCCCGTTAGTCGTGACGCCTACCTGCAGCGGGCCGTCGGTGTGCGTAGAGAGCAACGTAAAGGTGCAGAGCTCCGGCGCGTCAACCACGTTCACCGGTATGCGGTTGCGCCTACACAGCGCCGAGATATGTGTGCCTAATCCATAGTATCAGCAATCAATCCGCCCATCCCGCACACTACTAACAAAACCATCCACAGGTTAGGTACACGGGAAAGAGCCAAATACATACTTAGGGGATCCCTGGGCCCCGAGGTAACAAAGACGGCGTCGACGACGCCGTCGACATCCTCCCTGCCGAGGGCGAAGAGGTCGGCATCCTCAAACTGCTTCTTTATCCACCTAACCTCGCCGTCGTCAACGCGCCTCCGCAGCGCATAATGTAGCTCGGCCGTCTCGGGCGTGATCAAGACAGGCTTCGCGCCCGCGCCCAGCGACTGCGCGCACCTCGCGGCTGCCAGGGGGTTTGAGCCGACGACCAGGTGCACCTGCGACTGGGCGTCTATGGCCGCAAGCAGGGATACGTGGTGGCTGTGGCTGCTAACCATCTTCGCCGAGAAACTGTTGCTTGTAACTTCACAGAGGCAACATACGCATGCACACGCGCCCGCCCTTGCTTCTTCTTCTTCGCCGGAGAGCAGATGGACAATCTGAAGGGATGCGCGAAGAGACCCCTATTTTTCTATCAACAAGAAAGGGTACTTGTGTAAGCTTGGGCGCATGTTCATGCGCTCTTGAAGACTGTTCAAGACGAGAGAAATAAGAAAAGGAGGTAGAAAGGTAATGAGAAGGGAGGAGAAGCAAATACGACTATTTAGCCATTAGTCATACTAGCAAGCAACATCCTAGATATGTCCCTCATCGTGCGAGGCACTCAAGTAGGCATTTCCGGGGAAATGTAGGTTGTATTAGTCAGTCGATTCCATAGAGTATGATATGAATGGTGATCCGCTAATAATGGCGAAGTGCGATGACGGGGTGGACATGTGGGGCCACCCCCTGCAGTTTTTCTCGAGCACGCAATATGCCACCGCTCTGATAAGCAGGCATGTGCCGGCCAATCAGGGGCCGCGGAGTTGTACCTCTTAGGCAAGTTTCGTCTCAGCGAGATCCGCGGAGGCTGTCGGAAATCAGTCAGCCACCACTTCCAAGAGACGGGAAACTTTCGAGAATCCCTTTCGAAGCCGCCTGATTGATAAGGTAAGATAAGCCGGGTATTGCTCGAAATCTCGTCATTTAACTCATAACAATAGGCAACCTCTCTTAGCAGCCACGACCAAGAGACACGGCCTACTTACAATCGTACTAATTCAGCATACACGCCGGTAACGGACGTATAGCTTACAGATTCATACTCGTTAAAGGAAGCTCTTTTCAACGATGTCTATCCGGTGCCAGAAGGTCCCACAGTAGCTGGTAGGGGCAATAACGCTAAGCTAAAAAAGCATTGTACTCCATAAAACGTCGAGCTGGTGTTATGACTGGGTACAAATTCACATTTATTCCAGAGCTAGACGTAAATGCGGTTACAGGTTACTGTGCGCCTTCTAGCAACCAGAGAGATAGATATTTCCCTCTATAACTCAGGGATTTTAAGCACAAAACCAAAATTATTAGATATTATGTGGCTGATGAGAGATGTTGCCTCTATTTCTAGGTAGTGGGCGGTAGGTCATGATCTGTGATATTACTTAAAAACCGACTGGATATAGGTGCTGTTTTGAACGGCTATTGTAGTACGTACTCAAGTAACTCCGGAATCATTAACGTAGATGTCGTAGGGTCCGCGATATTGTACATGTATTTGCCTTTAGGAACCGAACCTCCGTCATTAAACATTTTGTACCCCATGTTTTACACGCACAAGTCAAATTCCGATCTGTATATGATTTTACGGTCTGACTCATCTCAACTCCTCCATGAGATCCTTCGCTTTCATCTTCTTTCCGCCTTTGGTCCTTCTCTCGGCACCGTCGGGGCCGTGCCGCTTGATCCTCTCGGAGGCGCTGTAGATGCCGCTGGCGTCGGCGTTCAGGTGGATGACCCTCTTCTTCCCGCCGCGCGCCGCCTCGCGCGCCCGGACGCCGCCGTCGTTGGGCACCGGACCGGCCACGGCGGCCCGTCCGAGGCGCACGGGGCGCACGACTCTCGTCTTGGCGCCGAGGGCCCAGAGGTCGCCCCACCGCGTCTTGCGCGCGTCGTGGTACGCCTGCCGGCTGAAGCTCTTGGGCACGGTCCAGCGCTCGATGGTGCCGGCGGGGGTGCAGAGGTCGAGGGTCACGTGACCGCGGCGCTTGAGGGGCGGCAGCACGTTGCGCGGGAGGGACAGCGGGTTCGGCGCCTCGGCCGCGTGCTCGTAGCCTTCGAAGGCGCGCGCCGATATGTCCTGGTTCTGCGCGGGCGTGGACCGCACCATGTGCGGCGTTGCGCCGCGCTGGACGGCGACGAAGCTGAAGTCGATGTCTTCGTGGTTCCGGTGCGTGGCGCCCAGCACCCTCTGCAGGAAGGGGGGGCGGATGAAGCGCTGGCTGAAGCGGCAGAAGTCCTTGCGTCCCGGGCTGAGGCCCGGGGTCAGGTACATAGGGCACGCCTTATGATTAGTGCACGGGGCTATGATGGATCCTTCTTCGCGTTCTCGGCGGCTTTCCAGCTCGATCGCCTCCGGTCGGGGTTCTGAGGTAGGTGAGATGATGAACTCGTTGAGAAGACGAGAGCGGGCGTCCGCGACAGCCTCGAAACCGCGGGGATGGCCCTTCTCCATAATTATGAGAACACCACCTTCCGGCGACAGCATCTCCCATAGGTTATCTATCAAGGCGCTGCGCTTGTAACCCTCTTTCAGGGGCATCAACAGGTGAGAGGCGATAATGACGTCGAACTGCTTCCTAGGAAGCGGAGCATCGCTGCCATCTAGTTTGGCGGGGTGATCCCCGGAATGCAAATAATCGGGCAGCCGTGGGAGGAAAGTGGTATTGTGTAGGAAACGCGATATTCGGTGCCGTAACTGCTCGGATCCCACCACAACCATCTTCTTTCCAGGCGGTTCAGTGCCCCGTTCCTTGCCTTCCTCAGCAGCAAGATCCCACTCGGCCTGTAAAACCTGTTCCCAAGCAGCCAGGCCACCTCCACCACCCCCTACATCGAGAACGCGGGGCCCTTCGCCATTGTTTCTCGCCATAAGGCTCTGCATCCATCCCGCTCCTAATCGTTTCCGGACTTCGACTAGGATGCTCATCACAGAAGCGTAAATTCCGGGTAAATTGGTTGCGATATAGGCATCGGCGTCGATCTCGCTCATCCTGTGGTGGCCTGCCTCCATAGCTACACCCTTTTGCGGGGCGTTCCGTCTTGACTCGGGTGTGGCAACAGAGTCAGGAAGCCCACGCCCGCCAAATATCCTTTCTGCAGCATCCTTCACATGTTTCGTATCCGTCCGACCCAACAGCTCGGTAATCGGTGTAACAAATTGGACCTTGGGGAGTTGCAGTGTACTTGGATATGTTCTCCATTGGCCCATCTTTGTGTAGCCGTGGAGGCGCTCCGACCGGAAAGTGGCGTCCGGCTCGCCTTCATCCTCTTCCTCCTCATCTTCTTCCTCTTGTTCTTCTCTCGGTTCTTCTTCGATTTCCTCCTGCTCTATTGGTTGTAGACTGGCTCTCTCAAAGTCCTTTTGCAGCTTCAGCAGGGCGTCGTACTCTCGCTGACTTTTCGCGACGGCGCTGATATAACTTAATCCAGCCTCGGACGGAAGATCCTGTATTGTTTCTATCGCTTCTGATGATACTTTCTCTAGCACTTCGGCCGGCTCCAGAGCTTCCGGGGTTGGAGGCAACTCGGTATAATATTCTATCTCCTCGACCCCGCCATGAACGGTGTCTCGTAACAAGATCCCCCTCGAAGGGTCGTTCGGCTCTTCGACGGGAATATCCTCTTCAATTGGCATGCCCACATCTTCGGGTTGCGTTTCCCTCAAGGGAGCTCCGTACAATCTTTCATAGAGCTTGTATTCTTCGGCGTTCAAATACCCCTTTGGTAAGGTATTTCCGAAGGCATGTTTGGCCTGCCGCACTACTGTCTCTATATCTTCGGGGCTGGCCGGTTGCGACTCCGGCTGTACATCCTGCGGTCTCCTCTTCGTAGTCGAGAAGGTTCGCGCATGTTTCCGCGAAATAGAGTTCGGTGGTCGAGAAGTGGTGGATACTGATCGCAAAAGTTGTCGGGACTCGGGGCGGTGATGCACAAACCCGTTCTCAAACAGGCTCAGAATCTGGAGCCTGCACTTCGGGCACGTCCCTCGAGTCCTGGCTGCCGACAGCATCGTATTAATATTTGGTCGTTGCAAAAGTAGACGAACCCGGGTTTCTCTTTGTTCTTGGGAGATTTTATAGGACGATAAGAGACCAACCAGAATTTGAGGGTCCTGGGGGCGGCGAGCCCCACTGTGGCCACCCACTAAGGACTGTCATAAAGTACCTACATACGTAGTAATGCAATCCCCACTTCAGCGGGGGGTTACGAAGTACATAGGCTGATACCACACCATCGCCGGTCGTGGGAATTCGATGCTTCTGAAGTTATTGTAACTGGCTATGCGTTTTACAAGAGGGCAAGAGCACCGAATTGTGAAAATAAGAATCCATTATGCAGTACTATTCTGCAATCCCGATGCTATACCTACCATAGGACCCCATGAACGCCTTGCCAAGAGATAGAGGTAGCTATCACTCTCTCAAAGATCGGCCAACGTCCTAACACCCCCACTAGCACGAGCGGCGCCGCCTCTCTGACCGGGAACTTGTATCGGTTTAGGAGGCGCTCTGGGTCTGTTGACGTTGAAGTCCGAATTCTCCGCTGCCTTATAGGGATCAAACTGCGAAGATGTTAGTACCGTGCACGTGACGAGGCCTCTTAGAAACGAAACTAGGCGAAGCATACCGAGAGCAACGACACGATGTACAGCCCGAAGAAGGTCAGGATCGCGTTAAAGAAGTTGAATATGCTGAAGCTCGTCCGACCACGTCCACCCAGCGTCCGCGCACCCGCTCTTGCCGACGGGGCGCTGCCGCCACCACCACCCAGCGTGCGTCCGGGAGTCTGGAACGACGCGCCGGGGGCGCTGGTGCCGGCGAGCTTGACAGCCTTCTCGACAGCGTCGGTCAGCGAGCGCGAGTCGGCCCCGCGCACGCGCTGGAGCTCCGACGAGCCCTTGAAGATTATGAAGGTGGGCATCGCCGTGACTTGGTAGGAAGAGGCGACCGACTGCTGGTTGTCGACGTCGACCTTGCAGAAGGTGATCTTGCCCGGCTTGGAGTATTTCGTCGAGAGCGACTCGAAGGTCGGCGCAATCATCTTGCAGGGGCCGCACCAGTCGGCGTAGACTGTCGGTCAAATTCTGTGTCAGCGCTCGCTGTCCGCATTGCTACTGGCACTGGAGGGATGGGAGATGTAATGAGAGCTGGTGTGGATCCGGAACGCTATGTACTTACAGTCTGCGACGGTGATCGCGGAACTCCCCAAAATCCCTCTCCATTGGCCCTCGGAGGCTATGTCGACTGTCGCACTCATATTGACAGCTGGAAATCTAACTGTAACTGTGACTC
The DNA here is from genome assembly GCA_004154915.1 of Monosporascus ibericus. NCBI lineage: Eukaryota > Fungi > Ascomycota > Sordariomycetes > Xylariales > Monosporascus > Monosporascus ibericus. The sequence continues at coordinate 78,471 of QJNU01000329.1, forward strand.
GTGATGGTGTAGGTAGATTGCAGGTGGAAGTAGGTTTGAAGGACGAGGAAGTTGGTTACGAGCCTATCCCGATGAAGCCATGTAGACGTTTCCAGATGGACCAATGATACAAAGCACGTTGGATCCTACGAAGTACCAGGGGTGGGTGGCTTAGCTTGGTGGCAGGTTCGCTGAATAAGCAGGCAGTGACACCGCTACTGATGCTTCTGCCGACGTAAGTTAAAGCCGACGGAATATGTGGGTCCGGAATATTCAGTGCAAATTGTACTGTCAAGCAGGAACCCGAAGCATTCACTTGCTCCTCCTCAATAAGCCATATATGTACACCTACCTATCCGCGATACAATGGCTTCCTATGACCAGAACCGGCAAAAGGCAAGTTAATTGAATCATATGGTACTAATTAAGCCTATTTTACATTACTTCTCTCTAACAATACTTCACAGAAACGCCGTCTCGATGAGAATGGCGGCTATGTAGACACCTCGAAACCCACTGCCTTTTTTCAACCAACCGGAGGCCGTGACTGGACTGTGTCTGTAGCTGTCCCGGGAAGTGTCCTCTCCACGTTCGTCTACCTCTCCTGTTGCCGCCTTTTATCATTCAGATTTCCCCACAAGATGCTAATCATGTTGCAGATGTAAACGTGATGACCAGCGCACGAATGTTGTCTCTCATCTGGCACGTGCTCTTGCCGTCTTCAGTATAGATGAAGTCGTCATCTTTGACGACTCGCACCCGGATACCAGACCCAGGAACGTGGATCCTGCTGGTTACACCGGGGACGTTGACCCCTGTGGCTACCTAGATCATCTTCTACAGTATCTGGAGATGCCGCCTTTCATGCGCAGGGTCTTATTACCGATACATCCAAACCTGAAACAAGCTGGTTTGATGCCCAGTTTGGATATTCCCTCTCATCCGCACCCCTCAGATTGGCTGCCGTACTGCGAAGGCGTCACGCTCTCAGGAGCGACGAAGACTGGGAGTGGTACGCTCGTCGATGTTGGCAGGAAGAACCCAGTGACTATCAGCCACGACGTTCCATCAAAGACCCGGATCACTCTCAAGATTGACTCGAACGACCCGTATCTCGGCGAGCCGGTGGACCCAGCAGCGCCGCGGACGGAAGGGGGTTACTACTGGGGCTACTCGGTGAGGCGGTGCAAGTCGCTCGCAGCCATTTTCGAAGAGTCGCCCTTCGAAGGTGGGTACGACTTCAGCATTGGAACGTCGGAGCGCGGTGTTCCTATTGCAGAGGCTTTCCCGGAGAGGAAGGTGAAGAGGGGGGAGACCAACTTCAATCATCTCCTAATCGTGTTCGGGGGCCCGCGCGGGCTCGAAAATGCGGCGGAGAACGATCCCGAACTGAACGGCATGGGCATCGTGAAGGGCAGGACGAAGGAGCTGTTCGATCACTGGATCAATATCCTTCCAGGACAGGGGAGCAGGACTATCAGAACTGATGAGGCTTTGTTCATCGGTCTAGCAGGATTACGGAGAATATGGGACGGGAGATGACGGGAATCTAATTCACGTGACCAAAACAGCATGGAAATATTTTAAGGAGGAATCCGCCCCAAAAGCGATACGTACTGCCGAGTCCTTGAGGAGCATCAAGGACAGGTTTCTTACTCGGGCGACGATTAGCTAGTTCAGCAAGCCAAGCTTTTGCCACCAAACCCGTTTACACAAGAGTATTGACCTGCAGGATGTTTAGGTTGCCTCGGGGGAAACGATGGACCTGACAGACTCCGTGCCCATCCACCATACAAAGCGATACAGATGTGTTTGTCCCAAACGACCTCGTTGTCTTCTATGTAAGCACAATTCTATGTCTAAAATATTCCCAAACAATCGCTATGTTATGTGGATACAATGTGGTGTTACACAACCTGAAGCCGCCTGGGTCAGCTAGAAAAGGGGAACGGCAACCCTCTCGCAGTAGGCCACCCACGTTAGCACAGATATACCTTTGTCGTCTTATCGGGATCGAAAATCGATCATCCCGAGATACAGAACGCAGACAGAACAATGGTAGGGCAGGATAGCACAATGGTAAGTCCCGAGGCACCGCGAGACTTGACAGGTGTTGCAATGGCAGCCTTATTTCTCGATTCCAATGATATCCTGGCGCCTTGCAATTTCGCTGTTGCAGATGATAGACTACCTGAGAAGGATTGCTGTTGAAGGTCTAGTCCTACTTGCAAAAGGCCATGGTCCTGACTCTAGGCAAGAGAGCGACGCCATGTTCGGCGAACCTAATCCGCAAGAACCTGAGGCCAGCGAAGCCGGTTCGCCGGATCCTAAAATGCTCTTGTGCGAAGTCGGTGGCAAAAACGAGAGGGTGAAGTTCCTTGACGGGACCATCACCAAATGCCGTCAATGCCAGAATGCAAACAAGGCGTGTAATGCGTGCCTGAAAAAGGCCGCGGGGTGGAATGACCCAGCGAGGCGGGGTGCGCCACCCGCCAATGCAGCCGGCCCCAAATTGTGCATAGAATGCGGTGTAAACGAGAGGGTGAAATATCCCTCTGGGACCAAGACCAGATGTCGCGAATGCTACTCGGCCTGCACTACGCGCACGAAACGCCTAAGAAGGGCTGCGAGGGTCGCCTCGGGCCAATGCGAGGTTACTGGCTGTCATAGGCTCAGCGACCCCGGTGTGCTGAGCTGTAGCATCCACCGCCAAAAGCAGAGTAAGGCTGGGAAAAGCTCCGTGCGGCTCAAAGGGCAGCCGGGATCCCTACGGAGTCGCAGCGGAGACGCGCAGCACAGATCGAGAACAACCTCTGTCCACGCTATGGGAACCACCCGCCCTCGCCTGGTCTAAGTATATGCAAGAATTGTACGAATAATATTAGGGCCGCTACTCGACGGATTCAAGCGAAGAAAAGGCGGAGGTGGATCGTGGATGGTCTCTACTCCGAGTGGGGGAAACTATCGCCGTGTCCCGGTCGTAAGCGGTGTCAGCGTTGTGGGGATACGAGAAGGCAAGGCCACAAAAGCAGCACACCCAAACGGGAAACGGAGCAAACGAAAGTGCGGATCCCAATAGCTGATCTTCTGGACCAACCGGCAGATGACGAGGCGCAAGGGACGGGATCTGGGTGAAGGGGGGTCAACGTCGGACTGCGAGAAGCCTCTCCGATCGATGCCAGTGCCTTCTACCTTCGAGCGTCATAAAGGTTTTGCTCATCACGCACGCGCTTGAATGCGGATGCTCTTGAAGAGAAGGCCATAGCTACGAATGACCCGAAGAGCTTAAACAGGAATATCTCAGGTACGTACCTAACTTAGCTACTATAAGAAACGCTGCGACAGAAGGTGAGGCTACCCTAGAGGAAGCAATGAGGTTACCCTGAAAGGATTAGTATGTGAAAACGTGCAGGGTAGACTCAATTAAGAATGATGGAAAACTCAAGGAGTGTCGCAAGTGTCTGTAAAATTCGCTGTATCAACGCTATGGACTTCTAGCAACAAACTGGGGAATATGGGCTATATATATTCCTGAATAACCATATTATTCACCGTATTATCCACCTATTATTCAACGGTTTCCATTATTAGCCATGGGTTGAATACTGGAAACGTATGATCAACGCGGAACTGTTTTTGGAAAAGGGGTTTGATCATCCGGACCCCCTGAATTCCGACAGCTACCTTCACTAATACAGACGTTGGCAGTATATCATCTTAGTAACTAAGCGGCTGCACCGGCCGGAAAAACGTAACCTTTCAACGAACCAACGGTTGAGAACCCTCTTAATATAATTCAGGGGGCCACCCCTCCCAACGTAATTCCACGCTGTATCGGAAGTAAAGTGAGTATGATCGTCTGTCATGCCCACAGCTAAAAGGAGTAACTGCTCTCGTAGGGTTTACACCTATCACTCTGTCAGACCTAGGTGAAGGTCTAGATTCGTTAGCTAAGCCGTGGCTTACCTAGCTTTGCTACTAGTGGAGGAGGCTGCTGGATGTCTCCGGTATCGCTTCT